>BSBK01005906.1:0-140000 GCA_027943335.1 Chamaecyparis obtusa
GTATATATATATATATATATATATATATATATATATATATCAAAAGAGAAATAACTTTTTAAGATGTGTATTCAACAACACATAACTTTTTAAGTTGTATATTCAACATCACACCTATATATATATATATGTATATGTATATATATCTATGTATAGACATACATATATATCTATATATATACACACACACACATATATATATATACATATATATGTATATATATATATATATATATGTGTGTGTGTGTGTGTGTGTGTATATAGATATATATGTATGTCTATACATAGATATATATATATATATACATATATATATACATATACATATACATATACATATACATATATGTATGTATATATATATATGTGTATACATATATATATATGTATGTATGTATATATATATATGTGTGTATACATATATATATATATATATATATACACACACATATATATATACATACATATATACATCTATATGTATATATGTATATATGTATATATATATATATGTATATATATATATATATATATATATATATATATATATATATATATATATATATATATGTATATATGTATATATATAGGTGTGATGTTGAATATACAACTTAAAAAGTTATGTGTTCTTGAATACACATCTTAAAAAGTTATTTCTCTTTTGATATATATATATATATATATATATATATATATATATATATATATATATATATATATATATATATATATATATATATATATATATATATATATATAAACTTAGAGTATTTATTTTCTATTTGTTTTTCTTTTGTAAAAACAGTTATGGAAATATAGTAGGCATTTTTAACAACAATGAAAATCTATTCATTTTATTTTAACAACAAACTATTTTTTTTTTCTTTAGATTATTAAAATGAAATCAATAGACTAAGTGTCTAAATCTTTCCTCTTTCTTATCTACTTATACTTTAAATATATTCTTATGCAAATATGTAATTCCAATGCATTTTTTAAAGACATGCAATACATTTTTGTAACAACAACAACAATTTAAAAAAAATTATTTGAAATAAGAATAACTTATAAGATGATTATAATAACTCGACTTTCATTGTTGATATGTTAAAATGTGCATATGTTAATTTTTTTCTTTTTTTTATAACAGATTTAAATTATGACAAAAAAATACATTGCAACTTCGTAATGAAAAAGCCTCTTCCCTTTCTACTTAAAATAGACATACAATAAGATCCCATACACATATTCTTTTGTTTTACAACAATGAAACTTGCAACTTTGAGTACACACTACATAAATTTTTAACAATTTTCATCTTTGTTTTTCACTTGCAACTAGGAACTATAAAATCTTCATTTTCCTATTTCCTCAACTTTTCCAACTTGGTAAAATACAAACTTGCAATAAAATTTTCAGCTTGACCATGGAAGCTCACCTCCCAACCTAGGCCTTGAAAAGGCCACCCACAAGGTAGGAGAACCAAGACCAAACGGGTAACACACAATCCAAACACATTGAAGAGAAAATCAATATTGCAATATGATTAGCACAACACTCTCAACCCAAGGGTTCACACATAGTCACCAAGTGACTTCTTCAAGGGGTGAAGGTGGACCAAATACCATGAGGATAAGCTAAAGTATATACTAAAACATGTGCTTTTACAAGGCTTCTACATGAGTCTTATTGTCACATACTTTCTCAACTACAAATCCTTATGACCCCTCATAAACATACAATTTAATCAGCAACATGGATCCCATAATCTATGCCTTTTTCCTTCTCTTCCAAGAAGAGAGACTCTACACCCATGGTTGTCCAATCTACCCTTCACCCCAAGACTACTAATCCCTCTCAATGGTGAGTTTGGCCTTGAAGTCCCAAACACTTACAAGAAAAAAGAAAAAAATAAGGAGAAAATTACAACACACCAAGAACCAAATTCATAATCCAACACACGAAGAAGAACACATACTCATACAATTTCAACTCCTTTTACACATGAAATGAACTACCAACAAAGAGGTGAGAATGTAACCACCAATCTCAATCCAAGCTACGACAATTCTATTTGATGAAGAGCTTCCTTAAGTCCAAGTCCTCCAAAATCCTCTAAAATTCTAGTTGTCTCCAAAGTTGGAGGGTGGGTGAACAACCACTAAACTTTGGAGATCCCACTAAAGAGGCTCTCCACACATCTCCCAACCCTCTTGGGAGTAGACAAGAGTTTCCATTGGTTGGTCTTCCCAATCTCTTACAAGCTTACTAAAAATGGAACTAGGAAAATGTGACTTTTACAAGGAAGAGGGTACCTTGCAAAAAGGGAATGAAGATTGACCTCTCAAACCAATCCCTCAAAAGCTAATATTCGTCCATCTTGGAAAACCAACTTTTGAGGTGACCCTACACTCAAATGAAAGTGGTCACATGGCTAAACATGCCCCTTACCCATAGGTATATCATGTGGTCCTTCAAAAAGGACCTAAACTCAACCCTAGGAGTTAGTTTGACCTTCCAAAAATCTACCTAAAGTTTGCATACGGGTTTCTCTTGATTTGACCCTACCTAAGGCTCTCTAACCAAGTGCTTCACATGGGGATCCTACATGGTATTACCCTAGGTTTAGGTTGCAATACAATCATCCTCAAATGGACATGCCATTTCCACATATACACATCACAAGTGTCAAATGACATCACAAAAATGCACAACACAAAATACAAATGACATGTCCATTTAGGTATTTACATATTTACAAATTACAAATCACAATTTGAACAAGTATACAAGCATTCACATCAACAAAATAAAACACATTACATACAAGGTATTGTCTCTTCATTAATCACAACCTTGGCTTGACTATCACACATAGGTTTTTCCCTAGTTCTCTGAATAATTTCTATGGTCATTTTCCTACACATCTCAATTTGAACATTAGTAGTCCACGAAATCACATGCATATAAAATATAGGAAATAAACATCATTCAGAAATTTACCAATTACTTAACATCTTCACATAACCAATTAACAATTCAACATACTAGAAACAATTTAACAACTTTTCATGCATTTCCCACATGAAATTATATGCACATACAAATAACATTTAAGCACCTAACATTTAACTTACAATAAGATCACATCTCATCATAATATGAATTCAATCGCCATTTTCCAAATCAATTCACATAAAACATATACTCAATTGCATTGTCCTAATAATCATGTAAGTCATTTAATCATAGTGCAATCATATTTGCATCATAAAATCATCAACATGAGTACAAAAGGAAACATAAAATAAAGTGCATCACAATCTAATGTGATCAAATCCCTATCATATAGAATATAAATCCATAATTCATCAACATAATGATTCAAATAGTAAGTCTATCATGAAGATCAATGCAATGCTATGACGGGCTCGGGGTAGGGCCTCACAAATGTTGACACTTAGTTTGATGTTCATATAGCATTCAAAGTTGTTATCTTACAGTTTAGAGATGAATTTTAGTTTGAATCAGTTTTGGAAAGGGGGGCTTTGAACTTTATATACTTGTGAACATATTACATTTTAGTCATGACTAAGTCTTTAAATATAGGAGATGTTGCCCTTAGTGAGTTTTATTTACCATTTCCTTGATGTGAATTGCAGTTTAAAAATACCAATGCTAATGGATGGTATTGTATGGAAGGATGAGAACAATTGAAGCTAAGAGTTTAAAATCCAAAGACAAAAGCTAAAAGAGCTAAGGATGGAGATGTTCAAGAACATGAAAGGGTTGTCAAGGATTTCAAGCAAGGTACAAGGTGAAAACTTACTGCAACAACAAGCTACAAGTTGTTCAAATGTAATCCAAGTCAAAGTGCAACATCATGACTAAGTTCACACACTAATAGAGAAAATCATGCAAACTCAAATTTACTTCAAAGATCCAAGTTAAATTGGATGTCCCAACTACATGTTACGCTCACATAAGTTCCAAAAGTACAAAATCAAGATCTATACATCAAGAAGAAGTCAAGAATGCAAGAACAAGCTAAGGCAATGAGAAGATTTCCAAGAGTAGAAGTTTATGAAGAGGACAAAGGGTATTTATCAAGGCTATGAGATGAAAATGTTGAGGCAGCGCCCATTCACTTTTAACCAATTGGAATGCATCAAGTGTCCCAATGGGAGAACTTCATCGTATCATGTACTCTAGATTCATTGAATATGTCAAACAAGAAAAGGATAAAGGAAAGAATATGCTCAAGGATGACTTGGTGTAAATACAAGTTGCATCATCTTATTGGTTCATTGAATAGTGGCTTCTTCCACAAGTTTCCTTCTCCTACAAGCTTCTACCTAATCTCTCTTCTCATTGGCCCATTTATTGGTGCATCTTATATTATGGTTATACCTATGCTATTTTCTCATTAGTCCTTTGAAGCAATGTAATTTTTCTATTGGCCCACATGGTGGTGCTTAATTATAATTGGGTGTGCATTTAATATTTGTTAGCAGTGGTTATGGAAAGCCTAATTAGGGCTCTTGAGAAATAATTTGGGTCATTGATTCTGATTTAATCTTGGTCATTCATTGTAATTGGGCTCCTAGATAAGGCTTGCTCTCATCATTTATAAAAGAGTCATGTTGGTGAATTGTTGCCAAAGTACTACTAAAATTGCTCTACATTCATTGTTGTGTTTGCATAGTGGATATCTATGATCATTTTGGAGTATTGTACGGTTGTTTACATCTCTCAATTAGAATAGAATTTTCTTTCAAGCACTTAGTTATAATTTGCTTCAATTAGTTTAGATTGGATAAAAATTGTAGGATCATTTTTGGTGCACTTATTTAGACCAAACCACTAGTTGCTCACTACTTGTAAGTACATCTTGCATGGTCAAATGACATAAAATCATAAGCTTAACTTCAATTAATGTTTGCTCATTGGTTTGCATTCATAGATGGATCAATGGAATGGTAAGTAATTTGAACATCTTTCAAGTATATCTTAGAAGATTTGACTAGGTGGGTGGAGTTGATGACAAGACTACACCTAGTAGAGTCGCAAAGATATTCACAAGCCCTTAGATCGTAGGATATAAGTAAAAAGTAGTCTAGATTTGTAAGTTCAAGTTCATAGCAAGTGAAAAGTCATAATATTTTCATTATACATTGTGAAGCCATATCATTCGCGAGTTAAGTTGGTGCATTTTAGTGAACTAGCATGAGTCCCCTCGTGATACCAACATATCACATTATTTCTACTATGTGAGTATCCATCATTTGAAGGAACCTTGGAGTCACCTTAATGATTTTTCTTTGCAATCTTTAGCATATAAGGTGTCTTTGTTCAAGAGAGAGTTGAAGGTTTAGTATTCCATTCGGAATATTAAGTATTCAATTCTGCATGTTGTAGTGGAATGAAACTCACATCAACGGGTCTTAAAAATCGAGTAACCTCATCTCTTGTGAGAGGTGTACTTGATCTCACTTTGTTGGTACGCGATGACAATACTTGCCCCTCTCTAAGATCTTATCCTTGTGACCAATAACAAAAAGAAATATTGTACCTCATCCTTTTATGTCGTTAATAAGTGCTTTTGTATGTCGTGTATTTCATGTGTATACTTTGTGATTTGTGTGTGTAAGCCCACTCCCTTGTATTCATGAAATTACTTGTTGCCCATGTGATCATCTCTTAATATAGTGTGGTAGACCTAAGGGTGTAACATAGTTGGATGGCACAAAACCATCATTGGGATCTAGGAGGTCTTGGAAAGTGATAGGTAACTATGAGCAAGTTGATCAAAAGGCTTGACCAACCTTCTCTTTTCATTTGTATAATATTGTAAAAAGTGCAATTGAAGAACATTTGAGTGCATGTATCATTATGCAATATATTTGTTTGACCTCCCTAGAGGATGGATTGTAAATGAGCCACATAAATGGTACTGATGTTACATTTAGGTTAGGTCCATGTGTAGAACTATTTTCAATCTACAATCAGTTGATCGCAGATAAATAGTGGATTACTTCATTGTCTTTTCCGCATGCCTAAAGATGTGTTACTGTTTACTGTATATATTTGTGGAAAGTAACCAAGGATAAAGCACCAGTAAACTTCGGAAAATAGAGCTTGCCTTCATTTAGGGAACTGAAAACATTTTGGTGGTGTTCATTTAGAAGATTGTAAATTTAAAGACAGCAGAAAACCAAGGTGTTAAATCTTCTTAGTTAATCTGTATATCTCAGAGACAAAATAATGTCTGCCCTTTTTCAAAAACTTTACTCACACTTACAATACAGTTCCAAGAACTGTTTTTAAAAATAAATAGTAAGACAAAAGGTAGATGTAATGATCCATTCTTGTACTTAAGCACACACTCATGAAATCCCTTACAGAAAAATTAAGAGTTCGTCAGAGTTTTAAGAAGTCCAGGCTCAAACTTTACAAATCTAAAATGCAATCACCTTATAGATTAAAGTTATGACTTCATTTTGTGATTATGTAGGGTCCAATACGGGATTTACTATTTACCACTTTTATGTGCGAACTGTCTCTCTTAAAAACAACAGTTCTTGTGCTCAAATATATATCTTGTGCCTATTTAAAATATTGTATGAAGGTCGATGGAGCACGTGCAAATTAAGCAGAGCTCTCAATTATAGGTCCTACCCTTCTTAAAAATTTAAGCTCTCATTCTCAAGTGTATATGATCTAACTGGTATTTTACATAGGCATCTTGTTTTGTTTAATTTAGTATTTAATAATCAGTTGGAAAAAAATGGATGCGGTTAATCTCCTTACAAAATGAATCGTTGATTAAATTTCAGAAAACGGAAAACACAACAGATTTTCGCAAAGTTTTCACCATCTGTTCTTCATAATCTGCATATTTTGTGATCTAGAACCACAAAAATTTTGCAAAAAAATTGCTGTGTTTTCGTGAATCTGGGAAAAAAAAAGTTTGACATTTTTTTTGTCTTTGGTGCATTTTGTAGTGAGCTTAGCCGCTGCCGGAAAAAATGGCTGCAGCTATGTTATAGCTGCTGAATAGGTATTTTTTAACGGTACATGATAGCTAAGGAAGGGGCTCAAGCTACTGCCCATGTTCTAATGATGGTTCACTCTTTGCTCAATTAACACTTCAATCACCAATTTTAAAGAAACCAAAAAAAAATAATTAAAAGTCTATTAATCAATTTTGCATGTACCATTAGCCATCTACTCGTATCTCTCATAGTTAAAATTTGTAGATTTTAATTGGAGTTTTGCAACTTTATTGGTACCTATAAGTAGGGCTATTGGGACATTTGTGCAAATGTATTGGTAAAAATAATTATTAGAGAAAAGGTGTTGATTCTTGGAGAAATATGTTTTGAATTAGTTGTACAAATTCTTGAGGTGCTTGTAGTGCATGTTTATTGAGGCATCTAAATAGGTATAAGCAACACTTCTAAATGACCACTTTTTGATGCTTGTGTACATAACCTATCTCGCGGCAATTGTTTTGACTGCCTAAAACTAAAACAATAATTATAAGTAATTAAGTAACATACTAAAACATTAAAAAAATCATCAAAATATGATGTACCATATAGAACCTTAGAATGCATGAAGTTAACGGCTACTGGTACCCTTTTCCTCGCAAAGCAGTCAAAAATTTTAAAAAGATCAACTACGCATCAGGGATTTTGAAGTTGAAAAAGGAGTCTTGCACCATAGTTCTTCTACTGTTCATTAAAGACGAGAGTGGATGAGACGTAAGAGATCTAACATCCAAGGAAGCCATAATTCTGAACAGGCTGAATTTGTTTATTTAGCTTCAGAGCATTTAAGAAAACCAGTCCTCCATTGGACCAGATTAATGTGGCCATATCTTACATCAGTACACAAACTATAACACATTCGGTTGTTTTAGTATCGTACACAACGAAATCCAGGGGTATAAGAATATTGGATAACGATTTTCAAGACATACTAAGTTGTACAAATCGCAGTAAAAGCCATCTGAGTGTCTTGTACAACAAAATTTACTTAAAAATGAATGGAATTTTATAACTAATTCTAAATGCCATCCCGAACAATATGAAAACATATTTTCAAGAGTGAGTAGGAGATTAAACAAATCAATTTGAAAAGACTTGATAACTGAACACAAGAATGTTTCCTAGAGGGTGCTGAATCTGCTGATATAGAATTTCTTCACAATCCAAAAGGTTGGACAAACTTCAGGCATCTCTTCTTCCATCGTGTAGGTACTCTTGATGTTCCTCTTCATCAGCACTTGAATCTTCATGCTTACTGTCTCTAGCTGATTTCCTTGTTCCCACAGGTTTTTTTTCTATTGTTGTCAGGGGAATGGGTAAATCAGCCAATGGTTGTCAAATGTTGCTCATCGGTAAACTTACTTTGTAGTGTAAGGCCATCAAGCTTCCAAGATGGTCCTTTTAGAGGAAAATAGTAAAATAGTTATTAGAAGAAAATATATTGGTTCTTAGAAAAATATATATTAGATTAGTAGATTAGTTGTGCAAATTTTTGAGGTGGTTGTAGTGCATGGTTATTGAGGCATCTTTATGTAAGGATTTGGCAACACTTCTAAGAGGCCACTTTTTGACCCTTGTGTACTTGATGAATCCCATAACATTTGGCTTGACTACCCAAAGCCAGGACAAAAGTTATAAGTGGTTGAGTCACATACGAATATATTTAAAAAATTGTCAAAAATCTGGATGTACTGTTTAGAAGCTTAAAGTGCACGAAGTTAATGGCTACTGATACCCTTCCCCTCACAGGCAGTCCAAATTTTGAAAAAGATAAACAACCATCATCAAAATGTTTTAAGTTAAAAAAAGAGTCCTGCACCCTAGTTTAGCTACTGTTAATTAAAGACTAGAGTGGACGAGATGTAAGAGATGTAACATTCAAGGGAGCCATAATTCTGAACAGGCTGAACTGTGTTTACTTCACTACAGAACATTTGAGAAACCTAGTCCTCCATTGAACCAGATTAGTGTGACCATATCTTACAGCAGTACAAAAACTATAAGATATTCAGTTGTTTTAGTATCGTACACAAGGAATTTTATAACTAATTCTAAATACCATCCAGAACAACATGAAAACATCTTTTAAAGATAAATGAGTAGGGGATTGAACAAATCAATTTGGGAATTCTTGATGCCTGAACACAAGAATGTTGGTCCTGACTCCTAAAGGGTGCTGAATCTGCTGATATAGAATTTCACAATCCAAAATGTTGGACTACTTCAGGCATCTTTTCTTTCATAATATAGGTACTGATGATGTTTCCTCTTCATCAACGGCTGAATCTTCATGGCTACTGTCTCTAGCTGATTTCCTTGCTCCCACAGGTTTTCTTTTAATATTGTTGTCAGAGGAATGGGTACATCAGCCAATAGTTGTCATTGTTGCTCACTGTAAACTTTGTAGTGTAAGGCCATCAAGCTTCCAAGGTGGCCCTAAAGTTTCTTGCCTAAGTTACATTCCCCTTGAACATAACTGTACCACACTCACAAGATCAATCCTGCTTCATCTCAATATTGCAAAGTATTATATGCATCTTACCGAAGTTCTATTTTTTCAGAGTAGAAGGGACTTTGGAGTGACAGCATTTGGATAATTTGAGCACCCTGATGCAATGCCCACATATCCCACGAATCCATAAGCTATCTTATCTATTCAAAAGTGTTCAAAATATACAAGTTCTCTGATTAAAGAATTTCAAAATGGAGGGCAGAGCAACAACATTGTATGCAGACTGAACAAGATGAAAAATAGCTGTTTTCGTTAGTGTGACTAAACCCGCAATCAGAAATGTGATTGCTTTTTATTTCCTTGCATTTTCTACCCTACCAAAGAAAGAAAGCAGTAAGCACCATATCCCAGTCGAAAAGAGGCTATTAAGGATCAAGTTTCAAAACTGCTAAGTCTTTCTAGCTTGGATAGGTTAATTGGAAGTTCTACAGACTGGGAAAAAAAAATATTGATGGAGGATGCAAAATTACAAGAAGCTACAAGATCATTTACACAATATAAGTCACAAAGTGAAATAAGCTTACATCCTCAGATCTTTCAAGAGACAGAATTAGAACATAAACTCTCCTTAACCAATACCAAACTCAACTGCTTATGTCTTCTTTGTGACAGCTTCAGCATGCCTCTCCAATGCACAAAATTTTGAGTCGGGCTCTTTTGTTTATCTTCACAATCATCTTGCTCTGTACCTTAAGTTTCAAGATCCATCAATCTTCAGGGCAATTCTTCACTTAAAACTCACAAGTTTCCTGCATTCTTCCTGCATATAATCAACTTTCTCTTTGAACCAATTCTCTTCCTAGTACTGCTTCCCTAAAAGATCAGTAATTCACTCGCCTTACACTATTCTGGTCAGGACGTAGCCTACTTCTCTGACTCAAACCCCATGCTCTGATACGACTTGATGGAGAAAGATTCAGTAGAGGCTTCTTCAATCTGCATCAAGTGGTGTCAAAGCATATTGAATCTTCTTCCTTCTATATTGAACAAGCAGTCATCGCCCGATTCATGGCTTATTCTATTACATACATATACAAAACGTCAACATACCAAAGAATTAACCCAAATTTAATCACCCCAATCATAAATTTGAAATCAACATACCTGTAAAACCGCCTGTAGAATTGGCACACTACATTGTGAATAGTTCTCTATAATGAGCCCATACACATTACCACTTTGATCTGGGTTTTAAATCCTAACAGCTGCTATCCCCTTACAAAACCCCTTGTGTGTGATCATATACATGGGTGACTAGAATCTAATTACAGAAAAATAAAGCAATCCAAAGAAATAAGAGGGTTTTCAAGATCAACAGGCGGCAAGGTCGCATCAAATTCTGACTCTTTGACACTAGCAATTTCAGCAGCCAATTCACACACATTTTTGGGTTTTTCTGCAACTTCAGCAGGCAATTTACACTCATTTTTAGGCTTTTCTGCAACCTCAGCAGGCAATTCACACACATTATTGGGTTTTTCTGCAACCTCAGCAGGCAATTTACACACATTTTTGGGCTTTTCTGAAACCTCTTCCCCCAATTTCTGTGGCTCAGAACAAGCTATATCCTTACCCCTGATCTGACTAGTCCTCCTCGAACAACTAGCCCGCTTCGAAGAATCCCCACTTTTCATCCCACTGCCCCTGGTGGCTCTGGACGACGGCGACCCAGATCTCAATTCCCCAAAACTCTGTCTCTTGACGGGGACTTTCTGAGCCCTCGGTTCAACACAATCAGGCTTCCTGGAGCTCGTGAGTTCGAATCCCCTAGCCGGAGACGCAGCAGCTCGACAAGGTCGAGGCCTAGTGGGAGTTGCTTCCTGACTCCGTCTACCAACATGAATCTGTCTGTCGGTGGGCTTGCCAGAAAACGCCCTAGCCGGCTTAGAAATCTGCGATGACAAGTTAACATTCTTGTTTTCCTTGAGAGATCTAATGGGGGCCCGAGCAGGGGAGCTGTGAGGATCCCGCACAGTCTCATGGACGACCACCCGCTTCTCTTCAGTACAATCCAGAGATCCTGCACTGGGTTTCTGTGGAGAAATGCACTGGGTTTGCCCAAAATTGTCCTTGCTTGGATTTGCTCCGTGTGAAGGCGTAGGGCAATTGGATGAAGTGCCCTTGGGAAGGGCAGTGTCCTTAATATGGGGGACACTGTTTCTGCGCCTGCCCTTTTTGCAACTAGTACTGATACAGGTGCCCATCACATGAATGCTCTGGCTGCTCCTCCATGCCCACGCTCACCACAGAAGATAAAGACAAGGAGAGTCACGACAGCAGAGGAATTTCTGTATCTGTTTACGTTAGGATTGAAGGTTTTTGAAATTTTGAAAAATGGGCGGCGTAATGAATGCATTGTTTAACGGATATAATGAGCACGAGATAGTGCGTAGGGTCTCCACACAAGAAACTTGTCCCCCGGTTCTTCTGTCCCAAGGTATGAACTCTCCGATGGTTTTTGTCTAATGGTCTACGTACAGTTGGCTTTCCCGTTCTTATGAATATTTTTATGTGCATTTTTATCAGAATATCATTTATCATCATTCTTTACAGTTGTAAAATATGATGGGATTTTTAGAGAGTCAATTTAAAAGTGGATTCCTATGATTTAGTTCAAAAAGTTTAGAAGACGTTGCCAGCACTCATATTTTGATATTTAATTTAGAATTGCTTTAACTCTAGTATATATATCTATAATATATATAAGAAAGGTGAGAGTAATTGAAGCTTTAATTTTTATATTGTCTAAAAAAATTATAAGGATCAAATTAAAGTCTTGAAACTCTCGACTTTTTATATATATTATATATGCTATTGCGACAATTCAAAAGAAGCAACATATTATTTAGTAGTAACTTACAAATTGAATTATTCATTTCCTATTAATTATTGAAATAATATTTTATTAAAGATTCACCACATAGTGTGGTGGTTAAGCGGTGTTTGTGTTGTTGTGCCCACCAAGGTTCAAACCCTTGTTGGGTCGTTGTTATCATGGCAAATGTTTTTGCTCTACTCAAAACCATTTCATAAGAAATGCTAATTTTTAAATCAAAATATTTTAATTGTAAATCTAACATATTATATCATATTAATTATTTCATTTTTTAGGGCTTAGCCCTTTGGTTATGGAAAGCGACCCATTTATGATGGATGGGAAAGGGTTTTACATCAAAGACTCAGTTCCAAACTTCAACCTGAAAATGGTAGGTAACTTATTTCAAAACCCTTAGGCTCATTGGGAATAAGCTAGGAAAGTTTATTAAAGCTGATGAGGTTGTTGAATCCAAAAACTTTAGCATGTATGCTCGACTGTGCATTTTATGGAAAGCCTATCATCCTCTACTCGAAACGATTGAACTAAGGTCGGGGAAAGGTATTTGGAAGAAAACAATTAAGGTTGAAGATCTCATGGAATCATGCCTAGAATGTAAAGGTTGTGGACATATGATGGGTGAATGCCCGAGGAATAAGGAGGGGAAAGGGCTCTAAAGGAATGCTTTGGCAGAAGTAATAAGGGAGAGAGAAGGGGAAGCCTAGTTAGAAGACCCAAACTTTATGAAAGCTATAGATTAGAGTAGGGATTGTTTAATCAGTAGTGGCAATAATGCGGTGGGGTGTAGTGGGTTTTTCTAGGAAGAAACACAACTCTTAGAACGAAACAATTAGGAGGTTAAAGCACTTTCATCTGGACCAATTGAAAACATAGAGAGAAAAGATACTACAAGGGCAAGAGTATTGCAGTCGCAACATCCTGATGCAGGGACATTCTAGGGTACTCAGTGAATCTGCATGGAGGTGTGTTGTTTGGCTGGTGTTACTCGGTTGCAGCCTTGACTGACGGTCTCGGTCATTGTAGGAAGCTCGGTCGCTGAAAGAACTAGGTAATCTCTAGCGCTCAGTGAAAGTGTTACTTGACGATGCCTGCGGTACTCGATCGACACTGGTGCTCAGTGATGTCTGGCATGCTCGATTATTTCACTATTGCTCTGTAGTTCTGGTTTATTGACTGGAGTTCTGTGTGATTTGTTGGGCCGACTTGGTGCATTTATTGTTGGTAGCTATTGTTACAGGCCGACATGTTGGATTAAATGATTGTAAGGCTATTTTGAAGCTGACTTGTATGGCATTTAATATTTGTTTGTAGGAGTTAAGGGTTTCATCCAACCGACTTGTGGCTGATGATTAGTATTTAAGGGGTGTTTAGGGTAGTTGTTTAGGCATGAGAGGATCATGACTTAGAGGACTTAGCGAATCAAATCAGAGGTTCTGAAAGCTGGAGTTGGTGAAGTTGTGGAAAAGATCTTGCATGATCTTGCAGATCAGATTGTTATCTGATAGTTTGTAGTTGCAGAGCTAGTGGTTTGCAAACTTGGAGACAAGGAGATTTCTTGGAGGCTTGCGAGCCCAAGTTTAGATCTACCTTAGGGTTTCCATCAGTTGATGGTTGTTTCAGAGCTAAACTAGCTAAGTTTGTATTGGATCTATGTGGATTTTGTAGAACTTGTTTCTGTTTGTAATTGGCCCTAACTCGAAAGGCCTTACAGTCGGGCATGTTAATGAAAATTGAGTTGAAACATCTTGTTGTGTTGAGTTTTCCATTGTGTAATTGTTATACACTAAGTTTGCACCCTTTTTTCAAGCTCTCGTAGTCTTGATAACTTAGTATAACATGGGAATCATCTCCAGGTTGTGGGACCTATGCTAACTGAGATGAGACCTCCAGGTTCTAAGTTGGTTCCTCTTGGATAATCACCTTAATTTACTTCTAGACATGAAAAGTAAAACTTGAGGGGAAAAGGGATAGAAGGAATGCTTGAAAGGGAAATGACTTGAAAGCAAACTACCTACTAGGTGATACACCGAAATGAAGGGTTTGAATCTCAGTATAGAGGATGAAAATAATGAACAACTCAAGTCTAGGAGATCACAACTCACTAAATAGGCCTGCATAAATATTTCATAGAAGGGTCTGCAATAGAAAAGAGACTATTCAGGGAAAGAGAGAGAGCTTTCACAAACAATAGTATTCCTAAAAGTTTAGACACAATCTACAACCTGCAGAAAAACATTCACCTCTGCAACTCGGCATAGGAATGAGACAAGATTGTTAAGGGGTTGAGGTATACCCACAAAAGCATTCACATCAAATCATCCACAATAACACACAATAATTGTAGAAAGAGAGAGGGATCAGGAACCCTGAGATATCACTCAAAACATACATATACTTCGATTCAATAAGAGATAATTCAGGCAAGGAAGCATAGGGACATGAAGAATTGTCACAAAATACCTTTGCAATATCTGAAGCATCAATGGGAGATTACAGAATGTAGAAAACCAGAGGGCAGAAAAATGCCACAAATACCCTTCTAAGAAAGAGACCTTCTTCTTTACAAAATGTGAACTCTGAGCTCTAAAAGCTCTCAAAAAATAATATATACATCTCTTCTAATACAGGCAGGAGAAAAAGTCAATTAGGGTTACATAAATTTCCATATAATAATCACAACCCTAATTATGTCAAGTCTGACCATAAATGTATCTCTGAAAATATCTCAACCGATCAGATATGTCTTTGCGTGTCCATCCTTGTACTGAAATTGTCGGCAGACAAAAGACCTTGATCCAACTACTTCTCTGCAAGTCGGGCCTGCCATAACTATCAAATTTGGTACTCTCAGAAGGAGAATCCATCGAGAATGGCTGCCCAAATCTTTTCCTCACCTTTTCAATTGCAACCGCCCTTGAAAACATAAATTTGAGCTACCCGCGCTTGCAAATGTTCCCTACAGAAACAACAGAAGGGAACCAAGGAAAGATACTGCAACCCTTCTTTGAAGAAAGTCAAAGGCCACATCACCAATCAGAACCAATGAGAAAAGACCACCTCAGCACGACTGACACCTCAAAAGTCAAAAGAATCTGGTTCTTGCATCAAACGGTGGTCGCATGATCGCATGGGATCGGAAGATCCCATGAGATCATGCGACCACCGTTGATCTTGGATCAACTGGCACCTCTACAGATTCTTTGACCATCGGACCCACCGATAGCCCTGTCATCACCCGTCCGACCACTAAAATACGAACACATCACCACCCAAGGACCCACTACCGGAAGCCTTACTATGAAGCAAAATTGACGGTTGTCATATGATCGCAAGGAATATTCCTGCCCCTTGCGATCATGCAACCATCGTTGGATTAGAAGGAAGGGCAACCCACTGGGCCCACCGCTGACCTACTTCCACATCACAGCCTCGACCAATCAGAAGCATATCCCTCGAACTATGTGGTAGTGGACCTACTGACATGAAGCGTTGACAGTTGAGAATGAATAAAGGGCCTGCCCAAACAGGTGTCACCCTGTCGCATGATCGCATGGGCTCATACGATTCCATGCAAACATGTGACCACCACAAGTTTAAAGGGGAAGTCACCTTAGAAAGTATCACCGAGAAGACTTAGGTTCTAAAGGAAATATTAAAAAGAGACCCCGCTCGATGACCTAGTGGTAACACATGAAGGTGGTCATTCTTAATAAAGCACATGCATTTTAAGTGGCTAAGTGGCCGAAAAGGTAACGAAAGATTAGAACAGGACCAAGGGTTTGCTAGGGTTTTTTTGGGGTAATGGCTATATTTATGAATTTTTTGAACTGCAGACCAGGAGATAGAAAGAATTACAAAGGCCAGGAAACAAGACATAAATTCATGAAAATTTCAGAGATGCTCGGCAAGATAAAATTGCAGACTTTGGAATAGGATTTAGCCAAATTTGTATAAGACAAGAAATTTTGGGTAACATTTTGGCAATTTTTGCTGGATGTCAGCCTACTAGACATTGAAACCAGTGGCCTTAATGCAATCCATTGGGCATGGGGTCAACATTTGAGCACAAGAAACCTTCACAGAGAGACAGACCTGGAACCAGAGGGACAGAACTGTGCACAGGCACTTATTGGAAAATAGGGAAACTAACCAAGAAATAGAAAATAGGGAAACTAACCTAACCTAAACTAGCTAGTACTTAACACTGGTTAAACAAAACCATTTACTGTTTGTAAAAAATAACTTCCCATCCTTCTCAGATTACAATAATCCACATGTCTCTGGAAAGCTATTAAAAGATAAATATAGGAGATATGCAGAATCACCTGCTTGACAAGGATTTGACTGATATGGATTTTACTCACTTGGTCAAGCTGATTGTAGGCACTATCATTCTGAGGAGAAACAACAAGTAGCAATAAGACCCTACTTACTTGGTCAATGGGGACAACAAGCTGATTTGTTTCATTCTCAGCCTTAGCTTCTAGTGGAATATCATATTGGGATGCTGGCATAATTTGTACTCCTTTGATAACCTCCATCCTGGCCAAATGCCTAATAGGGCAGCCATGAGAGATGTTGGACCTGGAAATCTCCTTGATAAACTCAGGCTCCTGAGAGATTACTTCAGTCTGATTGTTTTCTTCATCATGCTGGCTAGAAATAATCTCCTCCTGCAACTTGTAGGTACCTTCTAGGAGAGTGGGCTTGTCATCCAGATGTAGACAAAAATGTTCCATCTTGTCCCAAAATTGATCTTCTTCTTCTTCTTCTGGATTCTCTTGGAGAAGTATACCATTGTCAACACAATTATCATGATTTGCTAAAAACTCATTTGTCCTGACTTGTTCAGAGAGAATCTCCTTGAGATCAGCAATCTTCTGCTCAATGATCTCCTTTTCTTCTTCGAGCTAAGAACATTTCTCAATCTGCATCTGATAGCTTCTTTTATATGTTTCAGCTGTAGAAGCTAGGAATCCTATATTTTGCTTGAGATCCTCCAGCTCTCTCTCATAAAACTCCTCATGAGCTCTCTTCTCCTTTTCTTTCTCAATCTAGAATTCATTGCCTCTATCAAACATGGCCTCTATCAAAATCCTTTGGTCTTGAACCATCTTTTCACAATTATTCTTATGAACTTCCAATTCTTCATAGGCATCCCTCTGAGCTGCTAATGTTCTTTGAAAATCCTCCTCTTTTTGAGCTATAGCAGCACTAACCTTAATCAAGTCTTCCTTGTAAACTTTGTTCAGTGTTGCTAGATTATTTGCAAGGGTTGCTTGACTTTTTTGCTATCCTACAATGATTTCTTCACACTACTTCCATCTAGCATCAAACTGCTCCTTTTCTTGTGTCTGCATCTTCCTTTTCTGTGTTTCCAACACCTCTTGATAAAACTTCTTTTGTGCTTCCAACCCTTCAGCGAGCTTGGCCTCATTCCTCTTGTATTGCTCTGCCAGACACCTCCTGTAACCTTGATCCTGCTGAGCCAAAGCTGCTTGTTGTTGGATTTGGGCACGATAAGCATGCTCTTTCAAGGAAAACATCTCTTCTTGAGGTTGCTGATATGTGTATTGATGCTGCCATGATACTGGAAGTTGGGTGGGTGGGGGGTAAGCATGAGGTGTATGTTTCTCCATTGCTGCAACTGGATAGTCCTGCATGAAATCAAAAGTACAACTACTCTGACAAAGCTGACCTCCATGAAATGAAGGGATGTCCTCATGAAAAGAAGGATGGTAATCCATCTTAGGTACTGAATCTACTTACAACTAGTAAATGTGAATTCAGAGTCGCCAGATATGCAAAACAATGACCTCTCAAAGGTCTGCAACCTGCTGGAAGCATATCAGAACCAGCAAGAACTATGAAAACTATGACCTCTTGTTCCCACCGGGTGTACCAGAATTGTTATACACTAAGTTTGCACCCTTTTTTCAAGCTCTCATAGTCTTGATAACTTAGTATAACATGGGAATCATGTCCAAGTTGTGGGACCTATGCTAACTGAGATGAGACCTCCAGGTTCTGGGCTGGTTCCACTTGGATAATCACCTTAATTTGCTTCTAGACATGAAAAGTAAAACTTGAGGGGAAAAGGGATAGAAGGAATGCTTGAAAGGGAAATGACTTGAAAGCAAACTACCTACTAGGTGATACACCGAAATGAAGGGTTTGAATCTCAGTATAGAGGATGAAAATACTAAACAACTCAGGTCTAAGAGATCACAACTCACTAAATAGGCCTGCATAAATATTTCATAGAAGGGTCTGCAATAGAAAAGAGGCTATTTAGGGAAAGAGAGAGAGCTTTCACAAACAATAGTATTCCTAAAAGTTTAGACACAATCTACAACCTGCAGACAAACATTCACCTTTGCAACTTGGCATAGGAATGAGACAAGATTGTTAAGGGGTTGAGGTATACCCACAAAAGCATTCACATCAAATCATCCACAATAACACACAATAATTGTAGAAAGAGAGAGGGATCAGGAACCCTGAGATATCACTCAAAACATACATATACTTCGATTCAAGAAGAGACAATTCAGGCAAGGAAGCATAGGGACATGAAGAATTGTCACAAAATACCTCTGCAATATCTAAAGCATCAATGGGAGATTACAGAATGTAGAAAACCAGAGGGCAGAAAAATGCCATAGATAGCCTTCTAAGAAAGAGACCTTCTTCTTTACAAAATGTGAACTCTGAGTTCTAAAAGCTCTCAAAAAACAATATATACATCTCTTCTAATACAAGCAGGAGAAAAAGTCAATAAGGGTTACATAAATTTCCATATAATAATCACAACCCTAATTCTATCAAGTTTGATCATAAATGTATCTCTGAAAATATCTCAACCGATCAAATATGTCTTTGTGTGTCCATCCCTGTACTGAAATTGCCGGCAGACAAAAGACCTTGATCCAACTACTTCTCTGCAAGTTGGGCCTGCCATAACTATCAAATCTGGTACTCTCAGAAGGAGAATCCACCGAGAATGGCTACCCAGATCTTTTCCTCACCTTTTCAACTACAATCGCCCCTAAAAACATAAATTTGAGCTACCCGCACTCGCAAACATTCCCTACAAAAACAACAGAAGGGAACCAAGGAAAGATACTGCAACCCTTCTTTGAAAAAAGTCAAAGGCCACATCACCAGTCAGAACCAATGAGAAAAGACCACCGTAGCACGACCGACACCTCAGAAGTCAAAAGAATCTGGTCCTTGCATCGGATGGTGGTCACATGATCGCATGGGATCGGAAGATCCCATGAGATCATGCGACCATCGTTAATCTTGGATCAACTGGCACCTCTATAGATTCTCTGACCGTTGGACCCACTGATAGCCCTATCATCACCCGACTGGCCACTAAAATATGAACACGTCACCACCTGAGGACCCACCGCCGGAAGCCTTACTATGAAGTGAAATCGACGGTTGTCGTATGATCGCAAGGAATATTCCTGCCCCTTGTGATCATGCGACCACCGTTGGATTAGAAGGAAGGGCAACCCACTAGGCCCACTGCTGACCTGCTTCCACATCACAGCCTCGACCAATTAGAAGCATATCCCTCAGACTATGTGGTAGTGGACCCACTGACATGAAGCGCTGACAATTGAGAATGAAGAAAGGGCCCGCCCAGACAGGTGTCACCCTGTCGCATGATCGCATGGGCTCAAAAGATTCCATGCGAACATGCGACCACCACAAGTTTAAAGGGGAAGTCACCTTAGAAAGTATCACCAAGAAGACTTAGGTTCTAAAGGAAATATTAAAAAGGGACCCTGCTCGATGACCTAGTGGTAACACATGAAGGTGGTCATTCTTAATAAAGCACATGTGTTTTAAGTGGCTAAGTGGCCAAAAAGGTAACGAAAGATTAGAACAGGACCAAGGGTTTGCTAGGGTTTTTTTGGGGTAACGGCTATATTTATGAATTTTTGAATTACAAACTAGGAGATAGAAAGAATTCCAGAGGCCAGGAAACAAGACATAAATTCATGAAAATTTTAGGGATGCTCGGCAAGATAAAATTACAGACTTTGGAATAGGATTTAGCCAAATTTGTATAAGATAGGAAAATTTGGGTAACAATAATTCTGAAGCTGCAAGGCTGGATTGTCCTTAATTGGATCCTCCCTACCTTGGTCTACGTTAGGTGGTATCAGAGCTGAGTTGATCTTGTGGAGCTAAGGTTGACCTAGCAAGGCTGATCTTGCGAAGTTGATCTTGTTGGCGAAGAGATCATATGATTTGAGTTGCAGATCTGTGGCACTAAACTTGTGGATCTTGCCCTAGTTGTTTGTTCAAGGTGGCAGGTTGAGATCTAACTTGCATACAAATTGGAGATTGCCACAAGGTGGTTGGTGTAGGGTTTGTTGCAGAGGGTTTCTCTTATCTTTAAGGATGGCTCCAAGAAGATTGGACCCTAGAGTACTTGCAAATCTCTATGATACTGTTGAATCTAGGATTACAGAGAAGGTGAAATCAAATTTTAGATATGAGATGGAGTTGATGAAGAATGACATGGTTGCCGAGATCATGAGAGTTGTTGCTGGCATACCTTGGAATGTTGGTACTGAAGATGGTTATGAGGAAGCTACTAAAGACTTTGAACCTGTTGGATCTAGTGGTGATGATCGGAGGGATAGATCTGGTGAAGACAGAACTACTCAGTTGCCTAGATCTGGAGCTTGGTTGAGTAACAGTTACCGAATGGAAGTTTCTACTTTCTTTAGTACTTTGAAGCCCAAGAACTTGATTGATTGGATTGGTGAACTTGAAGATTTCTTTGAGCTGCAAGAAATTGAAGATCATCTTTGGGTGAGATTAGCACAGACAAAGTTGAAAGAACATGCTGCTCTTTGGTGGAAAGAATTACAAAGAGATAGAGAAGATGAAGGTGAAATGAAGATCAATTGGTGGAGGTTGATGGTGACAAAATTGAAAGCTAAGTTCATACCTTTTGACTATGAGCTTGACTTGTTTAAGAAGTTGTAGAATCTGAAATAGAAGGATTTGTCTGTTGAAGATTATACCGAGGAGTTCTACAAACTTACTATTTGGTCTGGACACCGAGAGCTTGGTAAGGAAAAGGTAGCTTGGTATGTGAATGGTTTGAGATTCAATATTCATGATGAGCTTGGTATGCTGAAGATTGATTCTGTTGAAGATGCTTATTAGTATGCTCTGAAGGGAGAAGATAAGTTGAGAAGGAAACAACATAGTAATTCCCGAGGGAAGGAAAAGATTGATCACTCGGTGAAGGATAAACCGACTGATGCAGAAGATGAACAGAAACCTGTAGAACCGAAGAAGAAGATAGGTAGAGTTATCTTTAAGGGTACTTGCTATAACTATGGAGAAGAAGGACACCATTCTTTTGAGTTTACATAGAAGAAGCTTGGTGACTGATGAACTGCTGTGGTGAATGAGAATGAACCTGAATCTAAGAACTTGATGCTTTGGAAAACATTGCTTAGTACAAAGGAGGAACCTTGTTAGAGGAGTAACTTGTTTAGGACTCGATGCAAGTCTAGAGGTAAACTCTATGATGTTATTGTTGATAGTGGTAGTACTAATAACCTTGTTGCTAAGGACATGGTTCAGAAACTTGGGTTGAATAGAATGAAGCATCCTTGTCCTTATAGGATTGGTTGGTTGCCAGATGTTCATGCTTTAGAAGTAAGAGAACAATGCTTTATTGATGTTCAAATTGGCCAGTATAAGGATCTTGTGTTATGTGACATTGTGGAGATGAATAGTTGTGATATATTGCTCGGTAGACCTTGGCAATATGATTGTAGAGCTACGTATGACTATGTCAAAAATGTGTTTACTATTGAGAAGAATGACAGGAAGTTTTCCCTGATGCCTTTGCTAGATACAACACTCAGTAGGAGAAGCCTGAGTATTGGTAGCCAAGTTGAGTTGGTAGATCTAGAGAAAATGAATGATCAATATGGAGGACATACTTGTGTGTTGTCGAGGAAAGACTTGAAGAGACAAAGGAAGATGAAGTGGAAGAGTATGAAAACTGAAAAGGTGGAGGACTTGTATGTGAAGAACTAGTTCGGGGTTTATGTGTTGAATCTCGGAACATGTTCTTCTCACATATGAACATCTTTTCAAACTTGGGGTGTCTGATGTAGGGGCATTCTAGTGTACTCAGTGAATCTACATGGAGGTGTGTTGTTTGGCTGGTGTTACTCGGTTGCAGCCTTGACCAACGATCTCAGTCATTGTAGGAAGCTTGGTCATTGAAGGAACTCAGTAATCTCTGGCACTCAGTGAAAGTGTTACTCAGTGATGCCTGCGGTACTCAATCAACACTAGTGCTTAGCGATGCCTGGCATGCTCAGTTATTTCACTGTTGCTCGGTAGTTTTGATTTACTGACTAGAGTTCTGTGTGATTTGTTGGGCTGACTTGGTGCATTTATTGTTGGTAGTTGTTGTTACAAGCTGACATGTTGGATTAAATGATTATAAGGCTATTTTGAAGCCGACTTGTATGGCATTTAATATTTGTTTGTAGGAGTTAAGGGTTTCATCCAGCCAACTTGTGGCTGATGATTAGTATTTAAGGGGTGTTTGGGGTAGTTGTTTAGGCATGAGAGGATCATGATTTAGAGGACTTAGTGAATCAGATTAGATGTTTTGAAAGCTGGAGTTGGTGAAGTTGTGGAAAAGATCTTGCATGATCTTGCAGATCATATTGTTATCTGATAGTTTGTAATTGTAGAGCTAGTGGTTTGCACACTTGGAGACAAGGAGATTGCTTGGAGGCTTGTGAGCTCAAGTTTAGATCTACCTTAGGGTTTCCATCAGTTGCTAGTTGTTTCAAAGCTGAACTAGCTAAGTTTGTATTGGATATGTGTGGATCTTGTAGAACTTGTTTCTATTTGTAATTGGCCCTAACCCGAAAGGCCTTACAGTCAGGCATGTTAATGAAAATTGAGTTGAAACATCTTATTGTGTTGAGTTTTCTGCTATGTAATTCTGAAGCTGCAAGGTTGGATTGTCCTTAATTAGATCCTCCCTTCCTTGCTCTGCATCACTTCTCTACAACACCCCTGATGTAACTTTTGAACAAAGGGTTGTAGGCTATGAAATAATTGAGAACTCAATAGAGCAAGTTGGCCTAGAAAGACAAAACATGGAGAGGAGCCTGAAGTAAGGGAATATGGAAATGACAACCTCTCCTAAAGAGTCACAAAAGTTATTAGAAAAATCCTTGGAAAAGCACATCTAGAGATTAGAAAAATCTATCAAGGAGAGTGAGATTGGGCCCCTCTTGATTCAAGCCCTAAATAGGGATGTTGTGGAGGAAGATGACGATTCAAACAAGAATAGCGATAACCCGCAACCAGAGTGCGAGAATGATTGTACTAAAGACAAGGACTCAATAGTCTTTAAGGACATTCCTATGTCCCTAGCAAGAAATATGGAGCAGTCCTTTGAGGATGCAAAGGATAGAGATGAGATTTTGGATTAGGAGGCAGAAGGAACTACAAATGAAGATTGGGAGGGCGAGGATGATTTGGGTTTGGATATTGTAGTGGGAATTGTTGAGAAGATATCTATTTCTCAAAAATCAATGAAAAGAAATAAAAGAAGGATTGGTGAGAAGAAGAAGCATGGTAAACAATCAGTTACTGCTCAGCTAGAGATAGTGAGATGTGTAGCAAGGGAAACAAAATTGAGATAAGAAAAAGGGCATCCCTTTTCCTGGGGGAAATGAAGGTCCTATTGTGGAATGTCAAGGGCTGCAATTCCCCTGACAAGATTCATTTGATCAAGAGGTGTCTTGATCAAACATGACCAGACATTTTTCTTATACAAGAGATGAAGTTAAGTGGTCAAGAAGTGGATATCTTTAGAAAGAAATTTAGTAGATGGGAATTTTCCATTATTGAGACTCGTGGAACCTCTGGGGGTATTGGTCTTCTTTGGAATCTGGAGGTAATTGACATTAAGATAATATACTTAGACATATCATAGCAGTGGGCACATGTGAAATCATTGGAGGGGCCTAATTCTATGGAGGGGCTAAGAGAAGTTTGGAGAGCATTGTCAGAAATTTTACAAAGGAAAAAGGAAAAAGTCTTTGTTTTTGGTGGATGCTTCAATGCTATTTTAATTAGGCCCTCAAACAAACTAGGGGGTATGGGTTGGGCAATTGCTAACCATAAAGATTTTTGTGATTTTGTAACAGACAATGGTATGCTGGAGATTTCCTTTAAGATGGGAGAGTTCACTTGGACCAATAGGCGCAAATATTTTTTGGACATTGCAAAGAAACTTAACAGATTTCTATTTGTTGGTAAGTGGGCTTGCAAGAAGTGGGAGATTACTGTAGACATACTCCCAATCACAAGATCCAATCATTCCCAATTAGTTTATAAATCCAAGAGGGTCTGACCCTAGTGTAGGGTAAAACTATGGTTTAATTTAATTAAAAATGTGGCCTTGTTTGAGTGTTTAGTTTACTCCTATCAATGTCAATCTGGGGCATAAACTTGAGAAAGATATTGGGGCAATTTTCTAAAGGGATGAAGATAGATGTTAAGTGGGGATGAAATACAAATTGTGAAAATAATAAATCTAACTTATTTAACCTAATATTGCTTCCTAGAGCTATTATGATCAATCTAAGTTTTAGGAATTTAATCAATCTAATCCAATCCAATTCAATCTAATGATTTAATACCAACAACCATTAATCTATTTATATTTGAAGAGAATAGGGATTTGGAAATTCAAGTCTATTTAATGAACATACACGTTAATTAATTATAAATGAAATCCAAACTTCAAGCTTTGTTGGTGAAAACATTCCTAAATGATAGGTGCAAACTTCTATTCAAATCACATAATACATTGATCTACTCTTTAATTTAGTTATGCTAAATTGGTACCCGTAATTTCTTTGTAAGAAGTTATCAAATGATAATGAAGGAAAAAGGACTTCAGTTGTAAAGATCAAAAGATGAAGGTGACAAGAAGTGATTTGCGATAGGAGACCTACGAGTTATGAAGAAAATAGGGATTTGTGACAAGAGGTTCATTGTTATGTTGTGATGAATAGGAAATTGGCGAAAAGAGATTCACTGATTTGCAAGAGAGTATATAAATTTATAACAGAGGATGTAAATATGCAATAGAGGATAATGAATTATAATCAAATATGGATGAGGATGACTATGAATTTAAACAAAATGAACAAGAATGCAGTCTGAAGTCCAGGCACACATCAATTGAAATACTTTAGGACTGTTCTATTTTTAAGTTGTAGAATAATAAACCTTCACAAAACTATTATTATGATTACCAGCAAACCAACTAACGTTCAAAGTCAATTACTTTCACACTGAATGTAGATTATTTAGAAACACACATTCAAAGCAAAATTATACAACACAAATTTAAAAGCAATTAAAATGATCTCACCCGGGTTCCAAGAGGGGGCCCTTCCTCTAGTTCTTAAGGTGAGTGGAAACTCAAACAACCATGCTACTCCAAGAGGGGGCCCTTCCTCTAGTTCTTGAGGTGAGTAGAAACTCAAAAAACCGTGCTACTCCAAGAGGGGGCCCTTCCTCTAGTTCTCGAGGTGAGTGGAAACTCAAACAACCATGCTACTTCAACTACGCATAAACAATTTCATCCATAGGAATCATAGAATTTGATTAATTTCAATATTGTATATCTATATTATTATATCTTTAGGTTTTACACACATGTATATAAATAATCAAGAGTCTCTTGCTCACAAAACATATAGGCTCTAAACATAGAATCAGTTTTACCCGATCAAAACTAAACTTAGAAAACTAGGAATATGGTTTTGGTTGTAGGCCACAAACCATATTTGATATAAAAAAACTAAGTTACAGCCCTAGGACGTAAACTTGTTTCACAATGAGACCAAAAATCCAAATCAACAACAATCTTCACAATCTATATCTTTTGACTATCCTGCCATGTAGCCTCTCTATGATATTTTTTTACAGCAATTAACATGTTTTATCACATAAAAATCCAAAACACAAGGAAGAAAACTATTTCCAATTAATAATAAATCAAACATATTTCTTGTGTTTCCCACTGGTTAATTGGCAACTTAGGAGCTAAAGGTGTATAGAAAATAAAGGATATTTGATCACAAATTAAGACATTTTGAACCCCTATCATTTATCCCCAGCTAAATAATTTGCATGCCCTCATGAAAAGAAACAAAACAAACCAGGTGGAGATGCAAATTCAATCATCCCTTGTTCTATTTCTTGCAACTTATCCCCTAACTCCTGGTTCTCTTGGTTTAATTGGACCATCATCTATAATATTTGATCAACAGGGAGAATGGACGAGGACAGAGATTGCTAAGGAACTACTTCTTTATATATCATAATACCTTTTGAGACATCCTTAGTAGAACTTATAACAATTTCTTTATCCAATTTTTGCATAGACACACCCTCTAGAGGCTGCATGAATTGCTTAAGGGCTTCATCCTGACGCTTTTCCCATTCTTCCATTGTTCCTAACTATTCTTGTAGAGGATCAATAGTTATGGAGAAATTCCCATCATTAGTTGTAATATGATATCCTGCTTCTTCTAACAATGGTTTCCCTTGAAGAATGATATTAGTATTCTCGCCATAAGCTTGACGGATCACCAGATCAAGAGATCCCATTTCTATATCTAGTGGATTTTCCTAGCCTCCAGGGGACTTTTGAGCTTTAGGGAAGTTTGGTCTTTCATATTTCTCAAGATACTCATGTGCCACAGAGATCTTTGTATTTGTAGATGACCTAGGCAGTTCCATAGATTCATCTAGGTTAGGTTTTTGGATTAGGGTTTGTGTAAGCTTCCTTGCTTTAGTCTTCTATCGCTTTTGGCTATGAAGGACTCAATCAAATTTTTGCCTTTTTCCTATATTAGGGTATTTGGTAGCTACAACTTCCACAATGCTAAGGGTTTCCTGAGTGGCAATTTGGGCTCCATGAGCATCGTTAGCCAACTCATCAAGGTGGCTAGAACTATTACTGGTAGTCTAATGGGTAGAGATGATTGAGGACAAAGAAATAGGGCTATCTTTTGGCTTTTTAGCAAGTGTAATAAAAAAGGATTATGTAGATTTTTTTTTGTGAGTACTTAGGGATTTTTCAATGGGATTTTTCATAGAAGGGGGTGTAATGTTTTCAGGCGAGTTGTCCTCTTCATTCTGGGAGGGTTTGTTTCCTAGGCAGATATCCCTTCAACAAAAATTTCCCAAATGATTGTAGGTTGGACAGAACTAAGGCCCTGAAGAACAAGTAGTTTTATCAAACCATGGTGGGCTAAAGATTGAATATGGCCTTCCCTAAAAGCTTTGCAAGAACGTTTGAGGGAATTATATAGATAATAAGGTACATTAACTAATTTATGTTGTCAAAGATGCAATAATAAAAAGAAGTGATGGCTAAAGACATATGCATGATGTCCTTCACAGGTGACATATTGAATCAGGAATTTGGCTACCTCGTTATATGGTGGAGGAAGGGATTTCAAAGCTATCCCTTATCCTTCAATCATGGTGACTTGTTCTCCTCTCTATAGGAATTGGGTTTTGTAGGTTTGGAGATTAGCAGCATGAGGGTTTTCAACATGAAAGAAGTTGTTGTCGACTTGCAATAGTCCAAAAATATGCACCACAATTTTCATTGTAACAGGAAACTCCATCCCTCAGATTTTCACCTTGTTTTTACAAAACCCCCGCACAAAATATCTAGCAACTTGCTCGTCAAACCCCTATAATTTCTTGAAGTATTTTGTCCATCCAACATACTTAAAGATTTTAAAATCCTCTAGATATTAATGCAACTTAGTCATTTATAAGGGTCCATGCCATTTATGAGCTCCTCCCATGGCCGTAGAATGTAACAGACCCAAAAACCACTTATGTTTAATCAAAATAGTGGTAAATAGTAGAGGAAAATGACTTATCTTTTAAATGAAGATAAAAATGATGACAAGTTTGAATGATAATAGGGTGGCTCACAACATGGAAAATTAATGATGACAGTATTAAACACATCCCTTCCCCCCAACTAAATGGTGACATGTTCCGAGTTGTGGTGACACATCCCGGGTTGTCAATATAAATAGTAGAAAGAACAAAAAAAATGCCTAATTAATCATTAATGGGAAGAGAGTACTTCATGTTTTAAAGGGAAATGACAACTAGAGGTCATAAGCATGAGGAGACGGTGAGAGGTGGACATAAAAAAATCTTCATCATCAAGCAGGAGATTCGTACACAACAAGGATATCGATGTGCGTAACAAAGGAAAGAGTGATTGTAGTGCAACAAAGGAGTCCTCATGGAGGTACGAAGAAAAAGGTGCAAATATGAGAACATTGTCAGCATACAAGGAACGAGTCCCACCAACTACAGAGAAATGTGCAATCAGGAAGGTATGTGGTGACAAGATAGAGAAAACATCTTGTCACTAAGCACAAAAGCATGAGAAGTGGCTAGTGGTAGAGAGAAACAAGTGACAGGAGGGGCAGAATGTCCTGTTGCAAAACATAAGAGTTGCCTCATTCCTTTTCTTTCCTTTGCATGTTTTTTTTTTAATTTATTTATAACAACATTAGATTTCCAAAAGAGTCAATTTTCAACATAATACCGCTTGATTGAGCTAGAAACCCCAGTTTTCATAACCAGGAGTTATTGCAACTAGGAGCTGCTAGAGAACCAATTTTCAACTCATAATTGGCCAACAATGCCAAAAGCATGGTTTTCATTGTTGGATCTTTTTTTTTGAATAATTTATGATCAGCTTTGAAGGAGGCCAAAGGGAACCATGGTGAGTTCCTTGACTACATCAAGAAAGAAATCTTCTTTCGAAAGGGGTTTTTAGTACAACTTTAGGCAGTGACCATTCACAAGGAGTTTGTGGCATTCAAAATCTATAGTACAGAGTTGAATAACACCATTATCATAGATATGCTCAATTTCATAAGGTCCTAGCCATCAAGTATGAAATTTACCTTTGAAATCCTGAAATCGTGAGTCATACAGAAGTGCCCAATCCCCAGGCTGAAAGGAACATTGGAAAATATGTCTATCATGCCACATAGCGAATTGATTTTGGACAAGTATGGAGAAGTGCATCTTGTCAGAGTTCATCCATAGAATGGAGTTGAGCAAGACAATCTCATTGAGCTTTAGAGAGACTCAAACGAAGTTGTAAGGAAGTTCGTAAAGTCTTGACCTCAAACTCAATAGGAAGAACAACCCTCTTACCATAAACCATCTCATAAGGTTTCAGACTAGTAGTGGTCTTCCATGTGGTTCGATAGGCCCATATGACTTTAGGAAGCTATATGGCCCAATCACACTTATGTAGTGTAATGGTCTTAGTAAGAATGTGTTCAAGTTCTCGATTCATTACCTCAACTTGGTCATTGGCCTGGGGGTGGTAGGGAGTAGACTTTCGATGGTGAATTTCATACTCTTTGACTAAAGAAGCAATGAGCTCTGAAGTGAACTGAGGTCCTTGATCAATGGTGATCTCCCAAGGGACACCAAAGTGAGTGAAAATATCTAAATATAAAAAGTCAGCTACCTTTGTGTCTTGTGCATGTTTAAGGGTCACCACTTCAACCCACTTGGTGACATAATCAATACAAAAAAGAATGTACTCTTTGTTCTTAGATGGTGGATTGATGGGCCCCACAAAATCAAGACCCCATTTTTCAAAGGGTTCAATGGAGAGCTGAGGGTGCATTAGTATCTCATCATAGTGTGTTGGATGACCCATTCGCTGGCACTGATCACAATGTCAAATATATCACTTACAATCCTTATGAAGTGTAGACCAATAATATCTGATAGTAAGAATCTTCTAAGAAGTCCTCTGAGTAGCAAAGTGTCCACCACATGGTTCAGTATGGCAAAATCAAAGAATATCAAATAAATCCTCCTTAGGAACACACCTACACATAATTTTGTCAATGCCAATATGGAAGAGGAGACCATGGATCCAGGTGTATTTTCCACTGAGGCCTACCAGCTTACGATGTTCTGTTGGAGGGAAATGTAGAGGGAATTTACATATAACTAAATAGTTGGCAATATCGGCATACCATGGACTCTTTATTAAGATGGAAAAGAGATGCTCATCAGGGAATGTATCATCAACAAGAATAGGTTCATTGTCTTGTTTTTGCAACCTAGATAAGAAAACTGCAACCACATTTTCTCGACCAGGCTTATCAAGTATAGTAACATCAAATTCTTGTAATAAAAGTAACCATCTAATGACTCTACCTATTACTATAGGTTTATTCATTAAAAATCAAATTGTTGAATAATCTGTATGAATAAACACTTCATAACCAATAATATAATGCCAAAATTTATTAATAGCATAAACAACAGCCAAAAAATATTTCTCAGTTATCATATAATTACCTCTGCTCTGGTGAAGTTCTTGTTGATGTAGTAAATAGAATTAAAGAGGTTGTTTTCCTTTTGTCTAAGCACTACATACATAGAAAAATCAAAGGCATCAGTATGTATGTGAAGGGGAAATTCCCAATTGGGACCTCTAAGAACTGGGGTGGTCACAAGCTTGGTCTTAATGGTCTCAAAGGCTTCTTGACACTCAAGCATCCAAGACAAGACAACATCTTTGACTAAGAGAGCAAATAATGGAGAAGCAATTTTACTAAAGTTTTGGATAAATCTCTGATAATATCTAGTGATGAGCCATATTAATAACATGTTTTATGATGTTTTTATGTGACTTGTTAGGGTATTTTTATATGGTTTTATGCAAACTTGAATGATGCTATATGTATGGTTTTTATATGTGCAAGTGCATGGTCAATACTTTCAAATAATTTATAGTTCAGCAGCATATGTGATCTAAGTTGGAACTTATGGTTAAAACTTATGAGTAGAATGTGATAGATGAATTAAGTAGATATATATGTGTGTTATTTAATGGTCATCTCTCCTAAGTTTTTTTGGGTTAGGATTACTACAGTCGCATATCATGCAAGAGTTAGTTAATGAGATAATGTATTTTTTATTTTAAATGATGTAAATATATGTGTTTTGAATTTGGCATGTGTTACTAACTCCACGCAAGAACAAGTCAATGGTGCATTCATTTGGGTAGCATGGTGGAATTGACAAGATCAACTCCATAACTGAAATAATAAAGACATAACCATGCATCACTCTTCTTTGCAGTGGTCAATCAGTTTTTCATTATACCTGGGTGTAGATCTAGAAGCACGACCTGCTATATTCCTGGAAGATTTGTTCCTGAAAGTTATTGATTATGTTGTATAACATTATGAATTTTAATTGATCCTCATTGTTGGAGTGATCATAGTTTTAGGAGTTAGTTTCTTAGTATTTGCTTATAAATAAGCTATTTACTTAACTTTCAGGAGATTAGAGAAAGTTAGGAAAGTTATTGTAATTCTGTAAATAAAAAATAAAATTCAATTCTATTTTACTTCAAGTGTACCTTTGAATGAATGAATAGAATGTACTTTGCAAATTCTATCTTTTTATCTTGATCGTATCCTATTCACTCATCCAAGGGGGCCCACTTGGTGAGTGAATTCTATTGTTAGTTAGGATCAATTTCATGCTTTCCTAGATTTAGAGAGAACTCTATTGTTCCTATAGCCATTGGTAGCAGAACTAATGGGTTGTTCCTGCTGCAAAGGCAGATAGAGAAGTACCTATATGTGATTACTATTTTTAGTAGAATAAACTTATTCCTTTCTCCTAGCTTATCATTTCGAGCTTTCAAGTATTTTAAATTCAATACTCTAAATAAGTGGCAATTAAGATAGTTTGGAGCATATACTTTGTAGACACTATTTCAAGTCTACATCACTGGTTGATACTATAAATGAGTTAACTAGTTGATTTTTAAGATGTCCAATCTTGAATGAATAAGTGTTATGCTCTAGGCTTCTAAGATATTTATCTGGCTGATCATTTTGGCGTCATTGTCAAGGATGGTGTCAATCTAAACTTATCCTAAGGGTCATTTTTCCCAAAGATTTCTTAAATATAGGTCCCAGTTTAATCAATCCTTTTTATGTATAGGAGAAGAGACCATCTTGGAAGATTTCTCCCTTAGAATGTTCCCTTAGTTTCCAAAGAAATTTTACCCCTTGAGGAGGAAAATCCCCAAGAATTTCACCGTGAAGAGTGAACAGTCTCACAATAGGTAGAGATAATCATGCCATTTTCTCGCTTAAGGGTAGGATATCTATACTATGAATTACCTATCCCCATCATGAAATGCATTTAAATTGTCAACCCAGGGATGTAGACTTGAAATGGGACAGCACAGTTTGTGCACTAAGTTCCTTTAGGAGTGATAACACCTATGCTGCAGGAAGATAAAATGCATGAAAGGAATCTATGCTATTGTTGCAGGAAGTAAACACACTTGACTATTGAATGGAATTACTATAGAAAACTTATGAAATGAATCTAAGCCTTTCTAACAACTCAAAACATTCACTATACCTATTTCTGCAAATGTTGCAGGAACAAACACAGTGGCAATGCTGCAGGAATAAAACAATAACTCTATCTAAAAATAGGAAAAGTACAGGAAGCAAATCTATTATACCTTAATCTAATCCACCTTCCAAGTGGGCCCCCTTGGTTGGCTTTTGCTAACTTCTCAACACAAGAGATGATCCAAAATCACTCTTCCATTAATTCTTCTTAACTGGTTACATAACAATTGAATAACTCATGAAGAACAAAAACAGAGCAACTTTCACTATACTGAATACATAATCCTATCTTTCTTTATTTTCTACTAAATCAGTCAAAATCCCTTTATATTAAGGATTGACACTTATTGAAAACATAATGGAAAAGTCTCATTAAACCTCACCAAATATGGAGGAGATAAAACAACCATGACATAATACAATTATTGCTAGCAACAGAATAATAGTTCTAAGGAAATATAGAAAAACTAATTCCCTATATTCTCTAGAACAGAAGCTCCTTCAAAGCTCGGCATATCCATCAAAATCATGTTGGATTCTCCCACCATGGTTGGTCTTCTAACACTCCTTTAATGCAGATGCACCACTCTTCATACCACTCTGTATTACCTAAAATGTTAGTAACATTTGGTACACATATGCAAGTCAACATTTTCAACCCCTACTTAAATGTTAGAACACAGCTTGAAATAATTATATGAAGTACTACATTATATTTATAATAGTCAGCAAAACATATCACTCAAGCTACCCATAGATTTGTGGCTTTAGTTGTACTTGGCATAGGTTCACATAAATATAAGCAATAAAATGTCTTGGAAATATTTGTCAAAGTATCAAAAAAATATAAAGATCATAACAAAATTGAGGTAATAATTAGACTCATCATCTGTCCCCTACTATCAGAATTCTTGTCCTCGAGCATTGTATTTCCTTGCTATGGTCCTGAAATCACCACCGGTCATCTTTCCTTTCTTTCCACTTTTGAAAGTGTAGTAGAACCCCCTTGTGCATTCCAAGTAATCTTCCTGATGCTCCTCAACCAACTGATCCAGTCTAGTGGCACTGATGTCATATAGGGGCCAAAATAGTGTAGGTGGTTGGAAAGATAAAGGCATCCATAATTCTCTTCTGGGCTACCTTCCCAATTTCATGTAATTAGCCACCCTATGGACATTTGCTTCATAATTAATCGGGCTATGTGGTTCTGCTTTTCTGAAAGCTTCAGGCAACCTGTTCCACCTACTTCTAACTCCTAAAAGAGCTCTTTGGGCTGTAAAATTGGGCAATGTCTGATAATCTCTATAAACTTTATCCCTCAATGCAAATACTTTTTCCCTAATTTCTGGCTTTGGTCTCCCATAAGTCAATTTGAGCCAATCCCTCAAAAGAACATCAAGCTTATGTGACTCAGCCCTTAATGGTAAAGGTTCAAATTTCTCTAGATCCTTGTAGGTGTTCAGTTGTCTATCATAGTTTGTCTCATTATGCATCCATGACATCAAGGCCCTTAAGTGAATGTCCCCTATATAGAGTAGAGGATTCCACTCTGTTTCATGTGGGATAATAAAATTGTACAAATAAAGATCACATAACAGATTTTGTTGCCATGATGGAAGAGTCTGATACAAACCATAGAATTCTTGGGTCGTCTTGAATTCACAATCAATATCTTTTATTGTCATCATAAGTTGGAACAAAAGAAATTGCTCCTTTAAGAAAATAACATATACCCTAGGTGGTGGTCTATAAGCTATCACCTGGTCAGCTAGTTTTAAGGCCTTGTTCATTTGCTCTTTATGTCTCCTTAGCTGCTCTTTGAGAGATTCAATCTCCTCATCCTTCTCAAACATCTCCCTTTGCATTTGATTTCTTTCCTGCTTCCACCATGTTTTCTAAAAGATAAAATGGTTGTATAGATGAAAGAGGATAGACTGAATTGTTGATGAAGGGAACTCTTGTGTTTGAACCTTCTTTTTCTTCTCCTTAACAGTCTGCTGGAAGAAGTCAGTGAACCATGTTGACTAATAAGGTATAATGGATACATTAGATTATACAGGATGCTGAGAAGGAGTAGATTGAACATTCACAAGAATGCTCTCTTGCATTAATTCAGGGTTTGGTTTAGGCATTCCTTGATCATTTTGTAGCATGCTACTGCTAGGTTCTTTCTCATCAGGAGGCTCCTCCATATGATAGGATTCTACCTGCATAGGAGAGTTATCAGGAATAAATTCAACAAAGGGATATTTATCAGGTTTTGGTGCTGGGACTTCTAGGTGTTGAGGAGAAGGTGGAGACACCTGTCCTCTCATGTGAGGGCTTCTACGCACAGCTGCCTCTTCAACCACTATAATTTTAGGTTGACAAGACCTTTTAGGTTTATGTGTTGCAGAGTAGATGCTGCAAGACTTGACCATTTTCTTTTATTAACTTGAATTGCAGGGTTTGAAATTTCTCCTTCTAAGTTAGGGATTTCTTTTCTAACTTTCTGCTTTCCTCTTCTTGAGGAAGAAGTGGGTACATTACTCTTTGGAGTAGGTTTAGGAGGTTGGTTTTCTGGTGATAATTCTAGTTCTTTCTCTTTCACAGTTGCTTCCTCAGTAGGGTCAGAATATTCTACTGCATCTTCTAAAGGTTGGGCTACGTGATTTACTTGGGGTTGCAAAGTTTTGGTTTGGAAAAATTCAGCCCATGACATGGGGGAAACATCTCTAAGAGATTTCTCAACCAAAAGCTTGATCAGGGCATGGTGACTAATAGAGTTTGCATTTCCTTTTTGAGTTTCCTTAGTACTGATACAACTAAGCAACTTAAAGTGATGAGCATGTAGATTTGAAAACCTTCCCTCGCAAGTTAAATACCTGATGATGTGCATAGCTAGTTCTGGAAATGGCTGTAGAAGGGACAATCTGCTGCACCCCTACTTAGTAATTTCAAGGGGAGGATCACCCAACCTAGTGAACTGAGCCCGAGATGACCTGGTGTCATGCTTGTTTGGATAATTTTCTCCCATAATTGGTAACCTTGTAACTTTCGCAATTCTCTCTTCGGTAGCAACTACTGTCAATCCCCATATGGTTGCTTGTCCTTCTTCAAATGTACTCATGAATTATGCAGCAACCTCCTCATTAAACTCTATTAGCTGAAGAAAATAGCCAAGCTAGCTGCATGCATTGAACCTACAAACTGCCTCAACATCCGCTAGCAAAATACCATGAACGACTGGTTCATGTCTTTGTAACTGTCTACCCATCTTAATAATTCCCACTCTCTAATTTTCAGCTCTTCAACCCACTGCTAAGCTTTTGACTTCTCTGCAAATTCCCTCTTTTGAAATGCAATTGTGATTCTTGATGAACTATAATAATGGCATTGATTTTAGAGGTCATCAATACCTTAAGTGCGAGTTTCCTCACAAATTAATTATGATCCTTTTGAAGTCATGTCAAGTTCAAGAAATCAGAATTTGAAAGTACGAGAATTGTGTGAAGGATTTAAAAATTAATGGAACGCAGCCTAAGTACAACACTAATGTGACAGGGGTATGACAAGGGTAGTTTAGGAATGACACTTGGAAGTTAGTACACTTCTCCTACCCCCTACTAAAGTTGAACAAGTGTCTACACTTGTTAAATTTAGCACAAGGTTGAGAAACCGGCTTAAGGCTTATATTATACATTTAATGCAGTACTAAATATAATTAATTAAACTTGTGCGCTAAAAGTAAGTAAGAAGTTAGAAAGTTGTACCTTGCCATTAGTTACCGTACATGAATGTGAGCTGAGGAGAGTGTTGTTTTTGGTGGCTACATTAGATTGTTGACATGGCATTTTATTGAAAGCATTTGAAAAGAGAAATTGTGGGTGACATGGAATTTGGGTGGGTAGTAGATATAGAAATGAGATGAGTTGGTGAGAAGAAAAGAGAAAAAGGAATGAATGAATATACCTCATTTAATGAAGTTTTATTATGAAGTCTTAGAGAAAGCATGTCATGGTGAGGCTGCAAGAGGAAGGCTTTCACCTTCTGCTGTAGGAACTATTTCCTGAGGGTCTATAAAACTGGGCATGTTGAACTGTTGTAAGAATTCTTCTTTGATTTGAGGCTTGTGATATAGGTGCAAGCGGTGTACATTAACTAGCAGCTTAAATTATACTGGATCAAGTGTTGTCAGCTGAACTGCTCCATTATCAAAGACATTTTGAATTTCATAGGGTCTGAGCCATCTAGTTTGTAGCTTTCCTGGGTTCTCCTTGTATCTGGAATCATATAATAAAGCCCAATCTCCTACTTGAAATTGCTTATTCTTGATATGTGAATCATGCCATCTTTTCCTTTGGTTTTGGATTAGTTCTATTCTCTCTAATGCTGACTTGCGCATTTTGTCCAAGGAGTTAAGATGGAGGAGACATTCTTCTTGTGCTACAGGAATATTGATGTTTAGCTCAAGTGTTGTGCGCAATGTTTTGTGTTCGAACTCTATGGGCAACATTGCTACTTTTTTGTAGACCAATTCAAATGGTGTGAACCCTGTTGTTGTCTTCCATGTTGTTCGGTAAGCCCAAATTGCCTCTGTCAATTGACTGCTCCAATCCTTGCGATGCAATTGTACTATCTTGTTTAATATGGCCTCTATTTCTCTGTTGGTCACCTCTACCTGTTTGTTGGCTTGCAGATGATAAGGACTAGACTTCCTATGCCTTATGCTATACTCCTTCATTAGTTCTGTAATCAGGTTTAATGTAAACTGGACGCCCTGATCTGTGAAAAGCTATATGGGGACTCCGTATCTGGTAAATATTTCTTCATACAAAAATTTAGGTACTTTTTCATCCCTTGCATTCCGCATAGCTTTCACTTCCACCCACTTTGTCAGGTAGTCTGTACAAACTAAGATGTAGGATTTTCCATTTGATGGCGGATCAATTGGACCAATGAAGTCCATACCCCAAAAGGTGTTATTACGACTTGTGGATTGAGTGGCATCTCATCTAATTTCATTGGACGACCCATCCTCTGACATTTATCACTTTTTTTTGTATAATTGGCTACATCTTTGTGTAATTGAGCCAATAATATCCCATTGTTAAGATTTTTAGGGCTATTTGCTTTGCTACAAAATGACCCCCACAAGGCTCATTTTGAAAAGCATGGAGTATATCATATACTTCATCTTCTCTCACACATCTTCTCATAATCTGATTGGGACCAGTGTAAAATAGATTGTTATCTATCCATGAAAACTGAAAGCTCTTTTCTCCAAGCTTTTTCTTGTCTTTTTGAGAAAAATGTGGGGGCATCTTATTTACTACAAGATAATTGGCTATGTCTGCGTACCATGGGTTTTTTATTGCTATGTGGAATAGGTGTTCATCTGGAAATGTATCTTCAACCTGAGTAGTGTCTTCATCAGCATGTTGTAGTCTAGATAAGTAGTTAGCAATGACATTGGCCTTTCCTGGCTTATCAACAATTGTGATGTCAAACTCCTATAGTAGTAAAAGCCATCTTTCCAACCTGCTTGTTATAGAAAGTTTGTTCATTAGATATTTTATTGCAGAGTGATTAGTGTGAATGAAAATGGGATAGCCTGTGACATAGTGTTCGAATTTGTTCAATGCATAAACTACAGCTAGGAGTTCCTTTTGAGTAACTGTGTAGTTCAATTCAGGGCCATGGAGGCTGTTACTGATATAGTAAATTGTATTCTCAAGGTTAGTAGGTTGTTTTCCTAGCACAACACCTATGGCATAATCTAATGCATTTGTATGGATGTGGAATGGAATAGACCAATCTGGTCCTTTTAGGATTGGTGCAATTGTTAGGAGGTTCTTTAGTGGTAGGAAGGACTCATCACATGCTTGTGTCCACTTAAATTCAGCTTCTTTGGTAAGTAATGTATATAGAGGACTAGCAATTTGACTAAAATTTTGAATAAATCGTCTATAGTATCCAGCATGTCCTAGAAAAGATCTTACATCTTTTTGTTTAGTAGGAGTAGGTAGTGTAAGTATTACCTCTACTTTAGCTGGGTCCACTTGAATTCTTGCTGCTGAGATGAAATGCCCAAGTACCACTCCTTCCTGCATCATCATAAATCATTTCTCACTGTTAAGGGATATTATGCTCCTTACACCAGATTAGTACCTTTTCAAGATTTTTCAAAGCCTCATCAAATGTCACTCCAAATCTTGTAAAGTCATCCATATATATCTCCATACAATCATGTGAAATGTCAGCAAAAATACTAATCACAACTATTTGAAACATTGTTGGAGCATTACATAATCCAAAAGGTAGAACTAAATAGGCATATGTCCCCTATGGGCATGTGAATGTAGTCTTCTCTTGGTCCTCTGGAGCAATAGTTATCTAATTATATCCACTATATCCATCAAGAAAGGAAAAATACTTCTTACCAGCCAAAGTATCAAGCACTTGGTCAATGAATGGTAATGGGAAGTGATCTTTCTTGGTAGCTTTATTTAACTCCTTGTAATCCACACAAATCCTCCATTTGCCCCCATTTTTAGGTACTATTACCAAAGGTGATACCCACTTACTGTCAAATATAGGATATATAAAGCCAGCATCTAATAACTTTTGCAATTTTGTTTTAACTATCTCCCTTAATGCTGGATTAATCCTTCTTTGAGGTTGGTGAAGGGGTAGGCTACCTTCATTGATATATATCTTGTGAGTACATAATGTTGGGCTTAATCCCTTCATGTCCCCATAATCCCATGCAAAGGCTTTCCCATGTGTTTGCAATAGTTTAGTGAGTTGTTCCATTTGTTGTGGAGGCAACTTATTATTCACATGGAGATTATGACCTTTAGAAAGCTCAACAGTAGTTGTAAGGTCAAGCATGGATACTTCAGGTATAGGACTTATGTTTACTTCACTAGGTAGTAACTGGTGGATAATATTGGGTTCTGAAGGTAATACACAATCCTCAATATTTTCTTCATATGTACTTAAATCTAACACAGAACTCTCAGATACATCTTTGATTACAACACAGTCATTATTAAGAATGCTCTTGATGACTTCATCTTCCTCTTGCAGCTTTAGAAAGGATCGCCTATGTATCATCATGAGTTGAACCACAAAATTCAGTTCTTCTTCCCCATCTCCTAAGTCTGGCCATATAGGTGTACTCAAATCTAGCTATGGTTGAGCTAGAAGATATAATGCTAATTTCTTAGTGGCTTGCCCATCTAAAATTGTCATGTTCCCTAATCTAAAACTTATGTTTGCATCATCTTTTGCTAGCCATGGATGTCCTAGAATAACAGGGTAACCAGCAAGGTTCACTTTTGGTGAAAGGAACATGAAATCAGCAGGGTACTCCCAAGAATCTAAGGCAACTATTATATATTCTATCATTCCATCAGGAGTAACAGTAGAGCTATCTGCTAATTGCAATATTGTTGGAGTAGCTCTCAACCCTTCAATACTCAGCTTATTCATAGTATCCTTAGTCATTACATTAATGGCAGCACCTAAGTCTATTAATGCATTTTTGACAGACTGGCCATTAATGATGGTATTCACAACCGGACTCCCTGGATCTGAATATTTTGGTATGATCAATTTTCCTAGCATGATATCACCTAATTGTCCTATAACATGAACTATTGTAGGATCCTTTTTCTTTCTCCTAGGCATTTTAAGACAAGCTTCTTTTATTGCTTTTCCATAAACTAGAACATCTTTTATTGCTTGAAATAGGGGAATCTGGACATGCATGTTCTTAAGCTGGTCAATGATATCAAATGGCTGATCTTCTTTTAGTTTCAGCTTCTCCATGCTGAGCCTCTGAGGAAAAGGTGGTTTAACTGATGTTTGAACATTAGTTGAGTTGGAAACATTTTTTGATGCAACAGTATTTGGCAAATCATTTTCTGAAATCGGTATTGCTGCTGCAGGAAGGTCTAGCACTTCAGTGATAAGGGGTGGTTTAGGTTCTGGCAAGGTAGTACCTAATCTTAGGTGTATATCAGCTATATCAAATGTATAGGCAGGGTACTATTGTGCATCAATAGCATACATTTGTTGTTGTGGTTGTTGACTATTGGGATTTGGTTGAGGTTGAGCAGGTAATTGTGTCTGCTTTTGAGGATTTGTATTTGAAGGTGGTGGCATTATTGTAGGCATGTTTGTTGGAGGTGGTAGAGGTGGATATCCAAGATTTGGATTAGGCCATTGCTGAGGTCCTCTCCACTGGTTAGTGGGCTACCAATTTCCTTGTGGTTGTTGCCATTGGTTTGGAAATTGTGACCATTGGGGTTGCTGTGGAGGATACCATTGATTTTGTTGATTATTTGGGCAAGCATTATTCCACGTGGGTTGACTATACTGTGGAGGACTTTGGACATTCCTATTTTGCCACTAACTATTATATGGACTTGAAGTTTGTAATGGGTCTTGAGGCATACCTTGTCTCGTGGCCCATGGCTGGCGTTGAGCAACAAAGAATACTTGCACATCCTCTCCTTCTATCTTCAACTACTCAATTGAAAGATGTTGGTTCTCTAGGTTTGCGACCAATTTGCACTGACAATCCTTCTTTTGTTTGTGGCAATGAGGATAGTATTTTGCCAGCTGCGCCTCTACATCTGCATGTTTCTTCTTGGTGGTCATCATGTCCAGGTGTGTGGCAACATCATTAATGATGTCTTGTTTGAAGTCTGATAACAAGTTTGAAATCTCCATCTTTGAAATGCCAGAGCCACTCCCTTTGGTTAGCGCTAAGAGAAATCCTCTTCCTTTCTTGACCATAGCTCTAGAATAGTTCATACATATCTTCTGAAGGTCATCCTAGGAGGACTATGATATATCACCTTTGGCCATGAGGTCCAGGGCTTCAAGACAATTTTCATTCACTCCTCTTAAAAATATCAGCTTCTATGAATCCTCTTGCAATGCATGTTGCAGGTTCTTCTATAGACTAAATAAGAAGCATGATATGTATTCCTCTAATGTCTCTTCTTCCCTTTGTGACATATGGAAGATGTCATCTCCTTTTGAATCACTTCCCTTGCAGTAGTCTTTATACTTCCTTAGAAACAAATCTCTCATTCCATCCCAATTAGCTATTACATTCACTCCTAATCCCATGAACCATCTGAGGGCTGACTCCTTCAGTGTTGTTGGGAATAGCTTAAGCTTATGACTATCAGTGTTGTAGTCAAAAATTCAACACGGTATGTCAAACTCGAACAAAAAGGTGTCAGGATCTTCTGTAACAAGTCCATAGAACTTTGGAAGTGCTGAAGCAGGTATGTTCTTGAGGTTTGGATTGTTAATAAGACTTGGAATTGAAAATGGAAATGTAGGAGTTTCCATTACTAGAGGTGTTGGATATTGAAACTGTGGTGGGAAAGTATTGTTGACTAGAGGGTTTTGAGCAACAGGCGGTCCTAGAGTAGGATTATTATTATGAAAACTGGCCAATATTTCTGCAAAAGGACAGAGGTCAAATGTCTCTTGGGTTTCTTCTTCTATTGAAGATGATGCAACAAACTCAGGACTGGTGTCTATATATGGTAATTCTTCTTCTTCAAATTCTTCTTTTAGTTTAACAGGCTCCTTTGGAAGAAATTTGCCATGAGCATCTCGCCTTCTTTGATGCATGCAAGTATGTTGATGACTTGTGAAGCAAGCTCACAACTTCTTGTATTAACTAAAAATAGGAAATTAACATGAAAAATAAATGACTCATTTGAGGTTCCTAGTTTGACACCATCCCCGACAACGGCGCCAAAAATGAACAGTCTCACAATAGGTAGAGATAATCATGCCATTGTCTCACTTAAGGGTAGGATATCTATACTATGAATTACCTATCCCCATCATGAAATGCATTTAAATTGTCAACCCAGGGACATAGACTTGAAATGGGACAGCACAGTTTGTGCACTAAGTTCCTTTAGGAGTGAGAACACCTATGCTACAGGAAGATAAAATGCATGAAAGGAATCTATGCTATTGCTGAAGGAAGTAAACAAAATTGACTATTGAATGAAATTACTACATAAAACCTTATGAAATGAATCTAAGCCTGTCTAACAACTCAAAACATTCACTATACCCATTTCTACAAATGCTGCAGGAACAAACACAGTGGAAATGCTATAGGAATAAAATAGTAACTCTATCTGAAAATAGGAAAAGTACAGGAAAAAAATCTATTCTACCTTAATCTAATCCACCTTCCAAGTGGGCCCCCTTGGTTGGCTTCTGCTAACTACTCAACACAAGAGATAATCCAAAATCACTCTTCCATTAAATTCTTCTTAAATGGTTAAATAACAACTGAATAACTCATGAAGAACAAAAATAGAGCAACTTTCACTATACTGAATACATAATTCTATCTTTCTTTATTTTCTACTAAATCAGTCAAAATCCCTTTATATCAAGGATTGACACTTATTGAAAACATAACATAAAAGTCTCATTAAACCTCACCAAATATGGAGGAGATAAAACAACCATGACATAATACAATTACTGTTGGCAACAAAATAATAGTTCTGAGGAAATATAGTAGAACTAATTCCCTATATTCTCTAGAATAGAAGCTCCTCCAAAGCTTGACATATCCATCAAAATCGTGCTAGATTCTCCCACCATGGTTGGTCTTCTAATGCTCCTTCTTTAATGTAGATGTGCCACTCTTCATACCACTCTGTATTACCTGAAAGGTTAGTAACATTTGGTACACATATGCAAGTCAACATTTTCAACCCCTACTTAAATGTTAGAACACAACTTGAAATAATTATATGACGTACTGCATTATATCTATAATAGTCAGCAAAACATATCACTCAAGCTACCCATAGATTTGTGGCTTTAGCTATACTTGGCATAGGTTCACATAAGTATAAGCAATAAAATGTCTTGGAAATTTTTTTCAAAGTATCAACAAAATATAAAGATCATAACAAAATTGAGGTAATAATTAGACTCATCAAAGAGAATCAACCATTTGAGAATCCATTTGTTGACCTGCATCAAGCCATTCCAACATCACCACCTATAGAACATGAATATCAGGAGAATCCTTGGGCCCTTTTTGTTTTTCAGAGGATGATCTGCAGTTCCAAATCCTCCAAGGATGGCACTTCCCACCTTTCCCTTTCCTATTATTAACCTGTATGATAATAAAAATCTCAAGAATATTCCCTCTTCAATACTTCCAAAGTTCTATGGCTTGATTACTGAAGACCTTGAGACCTTCCTTTTCAAATTTGATATCCTCTATAGAAGCTATTACTATACAAAAGATGCCCATAAGTTGAAGTTATTTCCATCTACTTTGAAGGAGGCAGCACTGAGGTGGTTCAAGGGTCTAGGAGCCAATATTGTAAGAGACTAGGATGGAATGAAGAATGCATTCTTGGAGAAATATAAAGAGTATTGTCGGGGTAGTGATATGAAAGGTGATGATATTTTTAAGATGACACAAAAGGATGAGGAAACACTTGAGGATTATGTTGCAATATTCTTGTTTAACCTCCAGAAAAACACTCAGCATACTTTAAATGAAGAATCTATGAAGCGTCTCTTTTTACAAGGCATTGATGAGTCTTGTATGGAGGCTCTTGACTTGATGGCTGGAGGAGATATCACTCAAAGTACCTAGGATGAAATTAAGAGGATATGTCTTAATTACTCTAGAGCTATGGTGAAGAAAGGAACGAGGCTCAAATAATCAAGTAGCAGAACTAATGGTGATGGTGTTTCAAAGATGGAGATATCCAATGTCTTATCTGATTTCAAGCAAGATATTATCAACAATGTAGCTACACAGTTGGATACCATGCAAGCCAAGAAGAAGCATGAAGAAGTAGAGGCTATGTTAGCTAAATTTTGTTCTCATTGTAGGGAAAAGAAAAGGAATTGCAAATGCAAAATAGTTGCATTCTTGGAGGCTCTAAAGATGCCAACTGAATTCAAGGCTATTGATGAGAATGGAGAGATCTTTTATGTTTCTCAAAGGAGACCATAGGCCCAAAGAAAAGATATGCTTCATGACCCTTTGCAAAATTTTGGTTTCAATAATAATCAATGGCAAAACCAAAATCCTTAGAATTTTGGTCCCTAAGGTCAAAAATAGAATAACAATTGGTCTTATCAACCTCAACCACAATGGAGTAACCAACATTGGCAACATCAATCCCCTCCTAATCCATGGTAGATGCCTAACCAAAATTGGCAACAAAATAACCAATGGCAACCTCAGCAAGGTAACTGGCAAGAATCACCTCAATGGGGTCCTAATCAACTTAGTCAGCCTAATCAGCAAGCTATCATGCCACCTTCACAACAACAAGATATAATGCCCCCACCTCCAACAACCAATTCCATCTCTCAAAAACAAACTTAGCTACCTACTCAGCCTTCACCAAATCCTAATAACAGGTAGCCTAATCAGTAGCAAACTTATTCCATTATGGTAAATGATATCCACCTAAGATTAGGAGCTACATTACCTGCACCAAAAGGTCCCATTATAACTAAAGTTACAATTGAGAATGATATCCCTAAGAAAGAACCTACTACTCCTACATAACCTACTATACTAAGTAAGGATTTTCCATTTCCTTAAAGACTCACACAGTCTGTGCCCCCAAAAGAAAGTCTGACTACAACTGATCTCATCAACTAGCTGAAGCAGATGACTATGTAAATTCCTTTGTTAGATTCCCTCAAGAAAGTCCCATTATATAATAAGACTATCAAAGAAGCTTGTCTTAAACAACCTGGTCAAAAGAATAAAGACCCCAAGACTGTTCATGTTCTTGGACAACTCTCTGATCTTATGTTGAGTAATTTCATTATACCCAAATATTTTAACCTAGGTAGCCCTGTTGTTACCATTTATATTAATGGCACTCAAATCCAGAATGTTTTGATTGACTTAGGAGCATCCATTAATGTAATGACAAGAGAAGTACTATTTAGACTTAATATCATTGGCTTAAGAGAAACTCCTACAATCCTTCAATTAGCTGACAATTCTACTGTAAGGCATGATGTCATGGTAGAGGATATAGTTGTAACACTTGATTCATTGGACTATCCATCAAAATTTGTGATCTTATCTCCCAAAGCTACTTTAGGTGGCTATCATTTAATCCCAGGAAGACCTTGGTTGGCCACTGCAGATGCCTGTATAGCATGCCGCTATGGAAAGATGACTATATTTGATGGAATTAGCACTAAAAAATTGACTCTATATTCTCTTGCTAAACCTTAGATTGAACTTGATCAAGTTGTATGGCCTGACCTTGGTGACATTGAGCTAGAGGTAAATTCAGTACATTAGTTAATGGTTACAAAGAGGAATCTATTTATGATATCCCAAAAAGAAGATGATATGGTTGTTGCCATTCTTACCAACAAATATGGTGTTGAGCCATTTTCATGTACTGTTCCTAATTGTTCCTTGCAAACCATAATGCCTCCAAAAAGTTCACCTCAACTTCCTGCAACAATTGATTACCTTCATACATTGCTACTGCATGAGATTAAGTCACCTTAATTTGCAGAAATCATCATGTTAGATAAGGTAGTCAAAGTATAAATTTCCCTAGGTAGGGAGTTGAATGTTAACAAGAACCTTACTCCTAAACATTTTAGCAAAAATTCTCAAGATCCTACAAGATAGCCAACAAGATTTTTGTTGGGATTACACATATATGAATGGATTGGATTCAAGGATTTGTACCCACTGAATTTACATCAGTCCTGATTGTAAACCAGTTAGATAACCTCAAAGAAGAATCAACCCAACACTAAGAGACATAGTCAAAATTGAATTGTAGAAATTACTCGATGTTGGTTTTATTTATCCCATTTCTGATAGTCGATGGATCTCATCTTTGGTCATAGTTTCTAAGAAGGGAGGAAAATGGAGGGTGTGTGTGGATTATAGGGAGATAAATACAACAATAAAGAAGGGCCACTTTCCATTTCCTTTTATAGATCAAGTCCTTGATAACCTAGCTGGCAAAAAGTACTTTTCATTTTTGAATGGGTTAAGTGGATATAACCAAATACAGATAGCACTTGAGGACCAAGACAAGACAACATTTACATGCCCATGGGGGAATTTTGCCTATTATGTCTTACCTTTTGGATTATGTAATGCACCTGCTACATTTCAAAGAGTAGTTATCAATATTTTCTCTGACATATCTGTTGATTATGTTGAAATCTACATGGGTGACTTTACTGCATATGGATCCATGTTTGAGGAGGCTCATGCCAATTTAGAGAAAGTCCTAAAAAGATGTCAGGAAAAAATCTCTCTCTTAATAGTGATAAGTCCTATATGACGATAGAAGGAGTTGTTTTAGGGCACTACATTTCATCATTTGGAATTAAGGTTGATCCATCCAAAATATAAGTCATTAACATACTTCCAACACCAACAAAGCAGAAGGATGTTAGAAGTTTTCTAGGCCATGGTGGTTACTACAGGAGATTCATCAAAGATTTTAGTCAAATTGAAGCTCCATTGTATAATCTCTTAAAGAAAGAATCAGACTTTGAATGGACTGAGGACTGTGAACAATCATTCCAACAATTGAAGGATGTATTGAATAAAACACCTATCTTGAGAGGACCTTATTGGAGTTTTCCATTTCATATCCATACAGATGCCTCAAACTATGCCATAGGAGTAGTGCTTGGGAAAAAGGAAGAAATAGTTGAGCATGTCATATATTACATAAGCAAGAATCTACATGGTGTTGAGCTAAATTACATTGTCACTAAGAAGGAATTCCTAGCAGTTATATATGCACTCAATAAATTCAAACACTACATACTAGTTATGAAGTATTTGTGCATACAGATCACTCAGCAATCAAATACCTGATGAACAAACCTGCTATCTCAGGTAGGTTAGCTAGATGGTTACTACTCATGCAGGAATTTGATATCAAAGTCATTGATAAACTGGGGATAGCTAATGTGGTAGCTGATTTTCTGTCTAGATTGCATGTTCTTGATGATCCTACAGCTATAGATGATAGCTTTCTTGATGAACACTTTTTCTCTATTATCACTTATAATCCATGGTATACAAATATATAAAACTAACTTACTATAGGAAGTACTCCTCCACACTTCTCTCCTAAGGAACATAGAATCTTAGTTGAGAAAACTTTTAACTTTTCATGGATTTTAGGATTTATGTTCTACACGGGTCCAGATCAAGTCACAAGAAGATGTGTTCATGAAGATGAGACATATGATATCCTTCATGATTGTCATGATGAACCATGTGGAGGGAACTTTGTAGCAAAGCAAACAACATTCAAAATTCTCACCACTAGTTATTACTGGCATACCCTACACAAAGATGTTGCTAAATATACAAGACATTGTGACAGATGTCAAAGAATGGGTTGCCCAACTAAATCAGATGAAATTCCCCTACAGCCACAAGTACTGGTAACACCATTTGACAAGTAGGGTATTGGTTTTTTGGTCCCTATAGAACCTTCCTCTCATGATAAGTCCTATATCTTAGTATGTACTGATTATGAAACCAAATGGGTAGAGGCCAAAGCAATGAAACATGTTAGGGATAATAAAGTGGTTGAATTTTTGTATGAATTCATATTCACTAGATTTGGTGTCCCTGGAGAACTAGTAACTGGCCAAGGTGCTCAGTTCACCTCAAATCTCATAACAACCTTGATGAATGAATACACCATCCAACATGGGAAAACTTCACCATATCATCCACAGGCTAATGGTCAAGCTAAAATCATGAATAGAGAAATAATAGCCATTCTAACCAAAATAGTTATTGTACACAAAAAAGGATTGGACCACTTGACTTCTTGAAGCCATTTGGGCCTATAGGAATGCATGGAAAACTACAAATAGTTTCACACCATTTAAGTTAGTTTATGGAAAATTTGCTGCCATGCTTATCGATTTTCACCACAAGACCCTTCAGAAAGCCCTTGAGTTGGATATAGATCTAACTAGAGCTCAACAAGAACAACTTCTCCATTTTAACAGCTTGGATGAAATCAGGAAATCCACTTTTCCTAACACGAAGATTATTCAGTAGCAGCGAAAGAAATGGCATGATAAGTTTATTAAGGATAAAAAAATTCCTCGTTGGTGATTGGGCCTTGTTATATGATTCCTGTTATCAGCACACTCTAGGAAAGTTTCAAACACGTTGGTTAGGTCAGTATGAAATTGTTTCTATTTTTACTAATGGAGTTGTGCATCTATCCACTATTGATCTAGTTCAATTCAAACTTCTAGTCAATGATAACCGACTCAAGCTCTACCATAGGCCGTAGAGTAGAGATGGGTTCCTACAACAGTTCACCCCACAGTGAATCCAACAGTCCTACATCAAAAGAATCTGGGTCTTCTACCCAGATTGTTGCAACCCTTTGATTTCTATCAAAGATTCCATAATAACATTTTACATTTTGTGAATTAATTTCTCCATAATAAATGGTCATCTCATCTTCTGTCTCTATCACCCTCACAATTCATCATATCATTCTAGCAACGGATGTTCATGCAACAACAAATCTCCTTCAAAAGCAACAGGTTAGTAACATATGTTATCATACATATTATTTCATTCATTTATTTTTGGAAAAAATTATTTGTTTCATTACTACTCTTGCATATGTGGCATGATGGGACCCATGCCTAAACTTAGTTGGGGGGAATATTTAATTGCATGTATATTCAAACTTTTTCTTGTCTTTTCAAAATCTTTTTGCAATCTTTTTGCAAATTTCATGTGACATGTCATTAATTTCACCATATCCTATTAATGATTAAATCAAGGGTGATTAAGGTGCCATGTCATAATTAAGTCCTTAAGTACCTTCATGATGTGCCGAAGGTGGTAGACTTTGGCATGTGTGAAGGTAATTACAGAATGTTATGGTAACCTCTTTCTCTTATGAGAAATTAATCTGTTGAACTGGTCATATTTTGAGAAGCAAGTTCTACATTTCTTGAAGTTCAAACTATTGGTTTCTGTGTGTGCAAATTCTCTATGAATTTTACCTCTTCATCTGGGATTTTGAGGTTATTTGATCCTATAGTGTGGAAGCATTGGTGATGATTTAGTAAGGCATGAGCCTTCTGACCATAAAATGTTGTTAAATGATCTTCCTAGTTGACAATTGTTTGAACAAAAAGGCTGGCTAGATTATTGTTTAAAGTTGGATGCCTTTGATGATGAGGTAGCCTTTCAATTTTTGAATACTCTAAGAAATGGAGTCGTAGTAGTTAAAGGTCTATGTGTTGAGTGTAGTGAAGAAATTATTGCAGAAGTATCTGGGTTGCCACAAGAGGAGAAAATTACAAGAAGGACTTAGACCCTCACTCAGCTAGGGCAGAGTTCACATTGCATAGTGACCCCAGGTTGATTAATGACAAGAAGCAAGGAACATTAAGGCTCTCTTTACCAAATGATTTTATGCAGCCATCATTGTACATGATGAGGTATTTCACTTGTGAGGGTTGATATACTTGGATGCATGGGATACATTTCAAAATTTTCAGCAACCAACGTCATGCGAACAGACCGGTTAATCTTTCGAACTTTCTATTCAATATTTTGAAAAAGAAAGTTGTGAATGTACGAATGGGTAAGCCTCAATCTATATCTCATCATTATTTGATAAAATTACTGGTAGAAAGAGAATTGAATAAATAGGCATTAGGAACATGGAAAGAATTTTTAGATATTGATGTAATAATGCCTAGAACAGTCAGCCCTAGATTTCAAGGGTTGGGTAGATAAGAGAAAATATCCCAAGGCATTTGTTAAAATTGTTGAAAGGTTGGAAACCACTACTGAAGCTTCCACCTCTAGCCCTAGGCCTACCAAAAAGAATATTGTTGAACCAACTTCCACTACTTCCTAGAAAGATAAAGAGTTTGTCTCTTCACAAAACCCCCAGTCTTCCATAAAAAATAGGCCTGCTAGCAAACGAGGAAAAGGAGAAGCCCCTAAAACAAATGAGTTAACCCCAAAATCATGACTTGACACTGAGGAAAGTAATGAAAGGATTATTGAAACTCCTTTGCCAAAAAAGAAGAGAGAACCAAAAGAACCTTCTTCAACTTCTATTGAAGGAGCATCTTCTAGTAAGAGGAGGTGGAAAAACCCTAAACACTCATCTGGAACTCCTGGTTGGTGAAGTGTTTGATTTACTCTTGATCTACCCTGGGCCAATATATCTACACCTCATGTAGTTAATTTGGATTCCTCAAAGACTTTTGAAACTCCTTTTGTAGAGAATATGGAAACTACAAGTGATAACTAGATAAAGAGTGAGAGTGCTCCCTCTCTAAGTGTGCATGATGTCGTTGTGTTCCCAAATGAACCACCTGTGCAACATGAAGAAAATAACCCTAATTTTATTATTATTGATAGTGACAAAGAAGGTTTAGAATTAAGACAACATGATGAAACATATGACTCCATGGATTTTGATGATAACTCCTATAGAGGGGACGTTCCATCTGATAAAAATGTTCCTACAGCATTAGAGGAATTTCCCTCTAAATATTTTCCTGAAATTAACATGGAAACTATCAATTCTATTTTTTAGAAACTCAGACATGATGGGTTAGACACCCTTGCCCAGATGGTCAAAAAATGCATAGAATAGAATCTTGAGAGGGCTATTATTTTATGGGTGGATAAAAATTCCACAGGTAATAAGGAAAAAGGGATTCATAATCCAACCCTAGGATGGAGTGATGTTAATAATCAGGGACCAATGAAGCCCCCAGAATTATCTACTCCTTTGACAACTGGGTTGAGTTTATATCAACAAATGTTGTTAGAAAAGGTATAGTGGTAGTTAGAGAAGAACATATTGAAACAGATTATTGATGAGAAAGCTCATCAGATTGAACAAAAATCAGATAAGATTGTGGTACTAGAAGATAAAGTTACACAAATTACCAGACTTGTTCCAGAACTATATATTAGACTTGAAAGTAAGGAGGCCAACATGATATTTTATGACTGGGTAAAAGTTACCTTGACAGACACTGGTAAGTAGAAGATTTATCCCTTGAGAGAAAGGGATTTCAAAGATTATGAGGAATTCACTACCACAAAAATCCTACAACCATTGCAGATACTACTCTCACATGGGTAAGAATGCCTATAAAATTAAGGGCTAAGGAGCCCCATTCCCCACAAAATTTGACCTTGGCCAGTTGGCGAGCTCCATGGTATATCATGTTAGGTAGAACTAAAACTAGTTATTAGTTTCCATTAAAATTTCAGCCACCTATTCTTATGCATCCTCTGTTAGGGATGAATGAAGATGATGATGAGCATGACATGGTAGTTGAGGTAAACAAGTGGAACAAGTTGGAGGTAGACAAGTGCTATCTAAACTACAAGGAGGGAGCATCCTGGCAGCGGATTGTAGAGGACTTGTGCATGAAGGCCAAGATCAATAATTTTATGGTTGCATGAAGACTAGCAAGATTTTAAGATGGGGAGAATGATGAACCATATTAATGGCATGTTTTATGATGTTTTTATGTGACTTGTTAGGGTTTTTTTATATGGTTTTATGCAAACTTGGATGATGCTATATGTATGATTTTTCTATGTGCAAGTGCATGGTCAATACTTTTAAATACTTTATAGTTCAGTAGGATATGTGATCTAAGTTGGAACTTATGGTTAAAACTTATGAATAGAATATGACAGATGAATTAAGTAGATATATGTGTGTGTGTGTGTGTGTGTGTGTGTGTGTGTGTGTTATTTAATGTTCATCTCTCTTAAGTTGTTTTGGGTTAGGATTCCTATAGCCACATATCATGCAAGATTTAGTTAATGAGATAATGTTTTTTCTGATTTAAATGATGCAAATATGTGTTTCAAATTTGGCATGTGTTACTAACTCCATGCAACAACAAGTCAATGGCACATTCATTTGGGCAGTGTGGTGGAATTGACAAGATCAATTTTGCAACTGAAATAATAAAGACATAGCCGCACATCACTCTTCTTTGTAGCGGCCAACCGGTTTTTCATTATACCTGGGTGCAGATCTAGAAACACAACCTGCTATATTCTTGGAAGACTTGTTCCTGAAAGTTATTGATTTTGGTGTATAACATTATGAATCTTAATTGATCCTCACTATTGGAGTGATCATAGTTTTAGGAGTTAGTTTTTTAGTGTTTTCTTATAAATAAGTTGTTTATTTAACTTTCAAGAGATTAGAGAAAGTTAGGAAAGTTATTGTAATTATGTAAATAATAAATAGAATTTAGTTTTGTTTTACTTCAAGTGTACCTTTCAATGAATGAATAGAATGTACTTTGTAAGTTCTATCTTTTTTTCTTGATTGTATCCTACTCACTCATCCAAGGGGGCCCACTTGGTGATTGAATTCTATTGTTAATTAGGATCTATTTCATGATTTCCTAGATTTAGAGAGAACTTTGTTGTTCCTATAGCCGTTGGTAGAAGAACTAATGGGTTGTTCCTGCAGCAAAGGCAGATAGATAAGTACCTATCTGTGATTATTATTTTCAATAGAATAAACTTATTCCTTTCTCCTAGCTTAGAATTTTGAGCTTTCAAGTATTTTAAATTCAATAGTCTAGATAAGTGGCAATTAAGATAGTTTGGAGCATATACTTTGCAAACACTATTTCAAGTCTATGTCCCTAGTTGATACTATAAATGAGCTAAATGAGTTAACTAGTTGTTGTTTAAGATGTCCAATATTGAATGAATGAGTGTTATTCTCTAGGTTTCTAAGACATTTATTTGGGTGATCATCTAGCATGACCAGGGAAACTCCTAACATCTTTTTGGGTGGAAGGTGCAGGTAGGTCTTGTATAATCTGAATCTTTTTAGGATCAACTTGAATGCCTTTTTAGGAGATTAAATGGCCTAACACAATCCCTTCATTCATTAACATGTGACACTTTTCATGACTTAAAAACAAATTAGTGTCTATACACCTTTTAAGAACTTTCTCTAAATTATCCTTGGCCTCTTCAAAATTATTATCATGGACGGTAAAATCATCCATATAAACCTCGACACAATCATTAACTAAATCAGCAAAAATACTCAATACCACTCTTTGAAATGTAGCTGGGGCATTATATAACCCAAAAGGAAGAACATTGTTCACAAAAGTACTACATGGACATGTGAAGGTGGTCTTATCATGATCTTTGATGCGATGTAGATTTGGTTATACCCGCTAGATTTATCCAAGAAAGAGAAGAATCATTTTCCTGAAAGAGTATCCAACACTTGACCAATAAATGATATTGGAAAATGATCCTTTTTAGTTGCCTTATTCAATGCTCTATAGTCTACAAAAATACATCACTTACCAATTTTCTTTGGTACCACTACTAAAGGAGATACCTACCTGCTATCCAAGATAGGATAGATGAACCCAACATTTAGCAATTTTTGTAGCTCTTCTTTGACTATATCTCGCAAAGCGGGATTAAGTCTTTGTTGTGGTTGTTAAATAGGGTGCCTCCTATCTTCTATGTAGATGTGATGGGTACAAGTATCTATGTGTGTGAATTTTGTACTTGATTTTTAGACACAACACTTCAATAAAACATTAGAGGTTAGCTATAATCAAAATCGTGCAAAATTGAAATCTAATTTAACCAAGCGATTTACTGCCTTCTAGTAGGTGCGAGATTAATGTTCTCATATTGTTATCAAGATCAGTGACCTAGATGACACCTAAATGAAGGATTTGAATGCAATTGATCTAGATATGAATTGAATGCAATTAAGCTATTTTTTTTTATTTTCTATGCAATAAGAATGATAAAAACTTGATATGAAATCTATGATATGTAAAAATTGATATGCTATGATATGCTAAATGATCTAACAATAATATGCAATATGAATCTAAATGAATGTAAAAACAAGATTGATCTCACAATAGCCTTGATTCACAATAAGCTTTGATTCTCCCAATTCCAATTCTCCAAAATAGTTGTGCAATTCGTAGATGACTTTGGCATAGTAAGCTTGCAAAATTATGAGATGATGTGGATGCAAATTTGAGAGATGAATTATGAAGAGCTGAGCCTTGTTTTTATAGAAATCTAGGGCTTTGGAGGTGCATGGAAAAAAGCCATAAATCACTCAAATAACTCAGGTTGATTTTTGAGTTATTTTTAAATAAAGATAATTAAGTCACAAAAATCATGCAAAAGCACAGTTCAACTTGAATTAGAAGTTTAGATCAACTTTAAAACTCAAAAAGATGTTGAGTTTCAAAAAGCTAACAACTTGCATTGATTTTCCAATTTGAGTTTAACTGGTCCTTGAATGTGCACATGGATAATTATGATTTAATAAATAAATAAAGTGATTTAATCTCAACTTAACTGATTTTTGAAATAAAATAATTAATTTATGGGTTAATTAACTATTTTATCAAACTTTTATTAAAAACTATATTATTAAATAATGACAACTTGCTTTAATTAATTAAATAAGAATTTAATCAATTATTCATAAGATATTAGATTTATTGTCAAAATTAAATAATACAATTAATAATAGATAGAATTAAATTTAATTACATAATTAAGTGGCAAGATATTAAATCTAATTAATTAAATATGAAAATATTCAATTAATCAAACTTAGGATAAATGTGATTTATCACCAAATAATCATTAAATTAAAGATAATTAAGATAATTAGGAATATTGCTAGGAATATTCCCCAATGCAGAATTTAAGATAATCAATTATGATTCGATGATGTTTAGATGTGCCTTAGATTAGGACTTCGATGTTGATTTCGTTCGAATTGTTGATATAGAAGATTAATGAACTTATAGCCCATTTTTGGGGTATTACAGTATCCTGATGAATACCCCGCATATCCTAGTATTCCCATGCAAATGCGACTTTGTGTTTCTTGAGCATGACGATGAGATCTTTTATTTGAGTAGGAGTTATTTGTGGGTTAATATTAAGAGTACAACCTGGTAAGACCTCCATGGGTTCTGATGGTGTAGGAGCATCAAGAGTGATCCCTTGTGATGGATCTGGTTTGTCTAAAGATATCAAGGGACTGTATAAACATTGGTGAGGTAGTAGTTAATGTAATATGAAGAAATGTTGGACAGACCGAGAACCACCTACCAAAGGAAAATTTCTAGAAGGAGAATTAATAGTTACATGTAAGGGAAAGACCATGGTTTCTAAGATACCATTAGACTCATACCTATTTTGGAGAAAATTAGCAAGGATATTATCCTCAGTAGGTTCTTCAAGACTTTGTGCTCACTCAATGGTAAGGACCGAAAAAGAATCTTCTAGACCACTATAAACCCAAACAAGATCTTGTAAATCTAATAAGGGTTGATGAGGGGGATATAATGTCAATTGTTTAGTTTTTTATCCATTGGAATTAACCACGTTACCTAATCAAAAATGGATGAAAGCATTGGCAGCAACTAACCAAGGCATCCCCAAGATTAAAGGATAACACCCCCCCCCCCCAACTTAACTTTGGGTTGCAAAATCAAAAAGTCAGTTGGATAATCCCAAGTATCTATAGAGAAAACAACATCTTCTATTAACCCCCTCAAGTTTAACTAAGGACCGGTTAGCCATCTGGAGTACTGTAGGGGTAGGTCTAAGTCCTTCAAGAGATAACTTCATTTTTGTCTCATTATTCATTACATTAATAGCAGTGCCCAAATCCACAAGTGTATTAGGAATAATAACCTTACTTATGCTTACCTGTATGATTGGGTTGCCAGGATCCTCATATTTTGGAATAGTTAAATTCCCCAACATCAAGTTTGCCAGTTGTCCAATAACTTGAATAGTCTTTGGGTCCTCCTTTTTCTGATGTCGTGTGCATAAATCTCAAACTATTTTATTATATACTAGAATATCCTTTATATCTTGTAGCAATGGAATCTTAATATTTGAATAGGGGTAAAATGGATTCACCACTATTCAAATAGAAAGGGGGAAATATGAGATCTATTCTCAAACCCAAATTCCCAAAGAAGAGATCCAATTTGATCAACCAAGAGGTTAATACATAATCAAATTAATTTATGAAGAATATGGAAGAGAGAGAGAGAGATTAAATCTAATATTTCTCTATGAAGGAAATTATGCTTGAAATATGGAATAATTGAAATACAAATACTAACCTCAAATTAGGGCAGATCTAGAAAATGTCAAATTCTGATGTTTGTGTATACTTTCAGGCAATTCTGCAACTTGTTTTGGACTAGAAATGTCAAGAGAGAGAAAACCCAGAAATCTTTCTCCAAGATGAGCTCAGGTAGGGTTTGACCCTCATAAAAGGTCAAATACTACATTCTTTATTTGAAGTTCGATTCTGATTCTGTTTGCAGATCTCGGATGTTTGTCGAAAAGGGTATCCAAATTCGCTCTCAGATCTAAAATTCTACACCTGTACCTGCAAGAAAATGGGGGTTTTTGTTGTATGGGGGGTTTTCCTTGGTCAAACCCCAGTATAGGAATTAACCTTAAAATTGAATTGAAATATATTGTGCATAAATAAAGTAATTGAAACAAATCACCTCACTTATGTTGAAGTCCTTGTAGAGGATTCAAATTCTCAAATCCACAAGTAGGAATGCTTCAATGAATGTAGGATGTCTCCAATCAATGGCATTTTATCTTCAACACCAATCTTGAATTGATCTTTGCATATGAGAAGGCTTGGATGAATGTAAAAGGATGGATCATCAAAGGGGGCTCCAAAGAGATTGAATCCTTCAATAGCTAACAATGGATCTCCGTGATGGATGGATGCTTGAACACTTGAATGCTTGAAGACTTTCTTGAATGCTTGAATTCACTTTCTTGCACTTGAGAGCTCGCTCACGAAATTGCTTGAGATTTGATGTGGATAATGGATGAGAAAATGAGAGAGGAAGGCCTCCTTTTATAGTGAACTAGGGCACAATCCTCTAGAGGGGCCACCTTGGAGAATTAAATCCCAATTAGGTCCTAACCTTTAGAAAATATACCTAGATTAAATGAAATTAGAGGATTTACCATCCTGAAACCCAAAATGGCCAACCCGGAGGTGGGAAAATAAATATCCTGAAAGCCCGATGCCCGAAAATCAAAGAAATTGGAAATTTGAATGAGGGGAGAAAAATCAAGGTTGGACCTGACCTAGTCAAGTTCAACCTCAATCCTGACCTAGTTAGGTTTGACCTCAATCCTAACCTAGTCAGGTTTGAGCTTGATCCTGACCTAGTCAGGATCAACCTTGAATTTGACCCTGGGCCCAGATTCAGTCAAAACCAGGTCAAGAGGTCCTGGGGATGCCCAAAAACCTAGAAATGATATCAGAATAGGACAGAATGCTAGGGATAGACATAAAATCCTATGATTACTATGATGAAGGCAAGGAGGACCTATTTCAAAATCCTACCTAGAAAATAGAGCCATGGAAGAGGGAAATTAAGGAGAATCCTCGGGATCCTAACCCTAATTTCACCTAGAATGAAGAAATCAAGTGCAGGGGAGAAGTGGAAAGCGGGGAGAAAGCTAAATACATGCAAAGACCTAATCAAGGTGCTTAATATGACCCCAAACCACTTACTCAGAGGGCTAAATGCTCTTAACATGGAAGTGCTTCCATTTTAAGACGATACAATATTAACATTACATAATTCATTCAAAAGATCAAACTCTATACGTGTGGTATCCTTTTGCTCTGGTTTGGGAATGAAACGATCAAGAAATGGTGATTCCTTTTATGGCTCCTCTTCAGGTTCATTACTAAACTCTATGATAGTAGTTCCTTTGAAAGCTTTTCCTAATCTCAGTTGTACCCCATCCAACTCTACTATATTTAAGGATAAGCGGGATAGTTTTCCCCCTCATTATTGTATACGGGTTGAGAAATCTTGTTATTGGGGTTCGAATTTGGTTGTGTGGGCATAGTGGTAGGCTTAGGTGGTTGCAGTGGGTTTAGAGGTGGATTAGATGAAGATGGAGGTATTAGGGGAATAAATTGTTATGTTTTTTGATAAGGGATTATTATAGGTGGTGGTGGAAATGAATGTTATGGAGGATATAGTTGTGGGTATGGTTATGGAGGTGGATATGAAGAAGGTTGTGGTTCATGTGGCCTCCGTGCCTAATGTCATGATTATACACCAAACTAATAATTTTGGGGCCATTGTGAATAAGGATGAGGTTGTTTCCAACCCCCATACCATGGACCTTGATTGGGAAAATTTTGAGTTGGTCCTTTGAAATGTTCACTTGGGAAAATTCATGGTTGGAATGGGCGTCTAGTAGCCATAAAGTAAATCAATTCCTTTGTATACTCCATAGGAGCCATCTCTTCAGGAAAAGGTTTCAATATAGAACTTTTTTTGGCCTCTTCGAGGGATGCCATCTTAGTCCTATTGTAAGGACAATCTTTTGGTCCATACTTTTTATGACAGGTTGGACAGTATACTATTAGAGCTTTTTCAACCTCCTCTTGTTTCTTGCAAGTATACAAAGTGTCAATTTTCTTTCCCATGTGAATTAATAAATCAATTTTAAGATCTTCAAGTAAGTTATCAATTTCACATTTAGCTATACCTATGGTACTCCCCATAGAATGAAACTTACTTGGATTTCCTTGTACTGATCAGTGAGACTGAGAATAGTTCCTACAAATGTCACTAATATCTATTGGTAGTGGGCCAGCATCCCTCATAGGGTTTGCGACATGGCTTAATCACCTCCTGTGTTCTATATGTCTAGTGGTGTTATTTGGCATTAACAAGTCAATCTTTTGGTGCAATGATAACTGCTACTTGTAACAAGTGGTATCAGATCTTGGACACAAGTTTGAATCCATGCAGACCACGATGAGTGATGCTGGGAGGGGGATTGTTGGCAATGGGCCAATGTCCCTCATAGGGTTCGCAACATGGCTTAACCACCTCCTATGTTCTATAAGTCTAGTGGTTATATCAAGAATTAACAGGTCAATATTTTGGTGCAATGATAATTGCTACTTGTAACAATATCTTCAAAGGTTAATTTTGAAATATCACCTTTTTCTATTTAATTTAGAGCATCCATAGTCTCTTCCCTTATCCCTCTAAGAAAAAATGTTTTAATGGTGTTAGGGGTCAAGTCAGGACATTAGGATTACTAGAAACTAAAATCAAATTGTTCCAAGAAGTTCTCTATCAATTCATCTTCCTTTTGTACCATATGAAAAATGCTTCTTTCATCTGTTCCCAAGTTTGAATATCTCGGAGGCTCATAAACCACCAGAGTGTTGCATCTTTAAGTGTTGTTGGAAACAACTTGAGCTTCTGAGCATCATTTTGGTAGTCATAATTATGGAAAAGAACATCAAATTCAAAGAGAAACATATCAGGATCCTCAATAGTTAATCCTCTAAAAATAGTTAAGGCGGAGTGGGGTATATTTTTCATTGGTGCATTATCTTCAGGATGGTGGATATGGAATTCAAAATTTATGGGATTATGTGGCACCATGGCCCTTTCTTTCCTAAGTTATCCTCCATTACCCTGATTACCCCCACCCAGGTTTCTTGCATTATTATTAGCCATGATTTCCTGAAGAACTTTGAATTCCCAATAAGTATAAGAAGTTTGGAAAGGCTTCTCAGGAGATATGCTACTTTTGGCTTCAAAGGAATCTTTAAACGATTCAAACAGCTCTAGAGAAATTGCAAATGGGAGTGACCCAGATGGATTTGCACTTGTAGTAACTATAGACTCATTTATCTTAGGTTTAGTTTCCTCAAGCAATGGGTCTTTTTGTTTTTGTGTTCTCTGGGTTTTTGAGCTACCTACTGAATCCTTTTTAACAAACCTTCCTTGACTATCTCTAAGCCCATTCATGCACTTAAATGATTTAGTGTTGCGCAAAGCTAAGGTACTGACTTGAAAAAGGTCAACAATTGCTTAGGCTTTCTCTGAGGCACACTATTCCTAACTTAATTTCCATAGTTTCACACCTTTAATACCTTTCCCCAACAACGATGCCAAAAATGTAGAGTAAAACTATGGTTTAATTTAATTAGAAATGTAGTCTTGTTTGGGTGTTCAGTTTACTCCTATCAATGTCAATCTGGGGTGTAAACTTGTGAAATATATTGGGGCAATTTGTCAAAAGGATGAAGATAGTAGTTAAGTGGGGATGAAATGCAAATTATGAAAATAATAAATCTAACTTATTTAACGTATGATTGCTTCCTAAAGCTATTATGACCAATCTAAGTTTTAGGAGTTTAATCAACCCAATCCAATCCAATCCAATTCAATATAATGATTTAATACCAACAACCATTAATCTGTTTATATTTGAAGAGAATAGGGATTTGAAAATTCAAGTCTATTTAATGAACATACATGTTAATTAATTATAAATGAAATCCAAACTTCAAGATTTATTGGTGAAAACATTCCTAAATGATAGATACAAACTTCTATTCAAATCACATAATACATTGATCCACTCTTTAATTCAGTTATGCTAAATTGGTACCTACAATTCCTTTGTAAGAATTTATCAAATGATAATGACGGAAAAAGGACTTCAGCTATAAAGATCACAAGATGAAGGTGGCAGGAAGTGATTTGTGATAGTAGACCCGTGGGTTATGAAGAGAATAGGGATTTGCAACAGGAGGTTCACTTTTCTATTATGATGAATAGGAAATTGGCGATAGGAGATTCACTAATCTATAACAGAGTATATAAATTTATAACAGAGGATGTAAATATGCAACAGAGGATAATGAGTTATAATCAAATATGGATGAGGATGACCATGAATTTAAATAGAATGAACAAGAATGAAGTTTGAAGTCTAGGCACACATCAATCGAAATACTTTAGGATTGTTCTGTTTTTAAGTTGTAGAATAATAAACCTTCACAGAACTATTATTCTGATTACCAACAAACAAACTAACGTTCAAAATCAATTACTTTCACACTAAATGAAGATTATTTAGAAACACACATTCAAAGAAAAATTACACAACACAAATTTAAAAACAAATAAAATGATCTCACCCGAGTTCCAAGAGGATGCCCTCCCTCTGGTTCTCAAGGTGAGTGGAAACTCAAACAAGCATGCTACTTCAGCTACGCATAAACAATTGCATCCATATGAATCATACAATTTGATTGATTTCAATATTGTGTGTGTGTATATATATATATATATATATATATATATATATATATATATATATATATATATATATATATATATATATATATATATATATATATATATATATATATATATATATATATATATATATATATATATATATATATATATATATATATATATATATATATATATATATATCTTCAAGTTTTACACACATATATAGAAATAATCAAGAGTCTCTTGTTCACAAAACATAGGCTCTAAACATATAATCGATTTTACCCGATCAAAACTAAACTTAGAAAACTAGGAATATGGTTTTGGTCATAGGCCACAAACCATATTTGGTATAAATAGACTAGGTTATATCCCTAGGATGTAAATTGATTTCATAATGAGACCAAAAATCTAGATCAGTGATAATATTCATGATCTATATCTTTTGATCGTCCTACCCTATAGCCTCTCTATGATATTTTCCTGCGGCAATTAATACTTTTATCACATAAAAACCCAAAATACAAGGAAGAAAACTCTTTCCAATTAATAATAAATCAAGCATATTTCTTGCATTTCCCACTAGTTAATTAGAAACTTAGGAGCTAAAGGTGTATAGAAAATAAAGGATATTTGATCACAAATTAAGACATTTTGAACCCCTATCACCTAGAACGATGTCGTTTCAAGTTCAAAAATATGTGGTTGAGAGTGGATGGATTTAGAGAACTAATAGATGGGTGGAGGGTCAATGTACCCAAGCATACAGGAAATAAGGCTTTCATTTTCTTCAAAAGCTACAACACATAAAGTATCAGCATAAAAGATGGAATAGGGAGGTATTTAGAAACATCTTTTTTGAGAAATTAAGGCTTGAGAAAGAACTAAAAGCCTTGAATTCAAAATTCATTGAAAAAGGCATGGGGGAGGTTGATTTTGAGACTAAGAAAAGGATAAAGTCAGAGTATACAGAAGTTTTACAATGAGAGGAAACCTTTTAGGGGAAAAAGTTTAGGGATACATGGCTTAAGGAAGGAGACATGAATACAAATTTTTATCATAATTCAGTTAAAGATAAAAGGATGGTGAAAAATATTTTCTCTATACAAGATCAACAAGGGAATATGTTATTAGATAAAGAAGCTATTTGTAAGGAACCGGTGAGACATTTTTTAGAGGCTTTCAACATGGATCAAAAATCCATTGGTGACAAAGAATATATTTTAGTCAATATTCTAGCATGTGTAAGTGATGTCCAAAATGCAATGTTGGCAAATCTAATCTCGATTGAAGAGGTCAAAAAAGAACTCTTTGATTTAGGAGGTAAGAAAGCTCCTTGCCCTAATGGTTTTCCTACAATTTTCTTTCAAAAAATTTGGGACATCTTTTCTATAGACATTTGGGAGGTAGAAAATCAATCGAGGGAAGGGAGTTTTGTCCTAAAGGATTTTAACAACACTTTTATTGCACTCATCCCCAAGAAAAAAGAGATACAATACTTTAGTGATTACAGGCTTATAGCTTTATGCAACACAATCTACAAAATAATTTCCAAAGTGATTGCAAATAGATTAAAAGTATATTTGAACAACATCATTTCCCTTGAGTAGAGCATTTTATCTCTGAATAGATCAATTTTTGAGGGGTTGATTATTACACATGAGGTCATTCACACTATGTGAAAAGAACACACAAATAGAATGTTGGTGAAGCTAGACATAAACCAGGCTTATGATGAAGTGAACAAGGATTTATTGCTATCAGTTGTGAGGAAGATTGTTTTTAGTGAGGAATGGGTAAGTTGGATTAGTGATTGCATTAAAAATTCATGGTTATCAGTCATAATTAATGGGATTCATCAAGGCTTTTTTGAAGGGGAAAAGGGAATCAAGAAAGGAGACCCAATCTGTCCATACTTGTTCATTATAATGGTTGAAGATGTGGGAAGAATCATTTCAAGGAAAAGGTGTAAAGGAAGGTGGAAGGGTATAAAGGTGGTGGTTGGTGTTGATGTTGTGACACACTTGCAGCGTGTAAATGAAACTCTTCCATTTGATGTTTCCTCACTGTCAGAAGAAAGAATTTTGCGGGAAACTTTAGATAGGTACAATAGAGCTTCGAGATAGAACATTAATTGGGGTAAATCTAAAGTTTTATTATTTTACACACCAATTCAAAAGAAAATGGAAATTTGTGTTATTTTGGGAATGAGAGTTGGCTCCCTCTTGGGAAAGTATTTGGGCATCCCACTATTTAGTGGAGCAAGTAGAGAAAATATATGGAAGAAAATGGTGAATGATTGTTTTAGCAAGATGAAAGGTTGGAAGAGTAGATGGCTATCGTATATAGGGAGGATTTTGATGTTAAAGACTATTATCTTAGCTATACCAATATTTTCAATGATGGGAATGAGAATCCCTAACAAAATCATTAGGCAGACTGAGAAAAGGATGTGGAATATTTTTGGAATGGAGAAAATGAGTAGGACAAGATCCCGCTACTTGTATGGGATAAAATTTGCACAAACAAACATAATAGGGGGGGGGGGGGGCTAGTTTGAGAGGTTGAAGCTTGATGAATGAAGCCTTAGGTAAAAAAATAGGTGTGGAATGTGTACTCTCAACCAAATTAATTGTGGGTCAGAATCTTGAAGTATAAGTATTACAACACGATGGAGAATAGTATAATTTCAACTATGAGGAACCCCCCAAGCTCAGCGATATGAAATTTTATTTTTTCTTATAGACAAGTGATAAAAGAACATTTGACATGGAAGATTGGAAATGCACAAAGTGCCAGATTTTGGAAGGACTCTTGTAACATTTACCCATCTCTGGTTGAGAGAAGGGAGATGGATGATTTGAGGGATTGGTGTGTCACTAACTAAGGCCCCAATGTCAGAGATTATTTAGAGTTTCATACAGGAGTTCTAGGGGATGAGTGGAACTAGAAGAGCACTCAAGAGGTGAATCTAGCTCCAATCAGCAGAGAGACAAACTTCAAGAAATTTTGGGATCTAGAAAAGTGATAGTTATAAAGAAGAATGAAAAATTGGTGTGGTGCAGAGATAGTAATGGGAAGCATTATGTAAAACTAGGCTACCAATTTTTACAAAGAGCATAGATAGATAAAAAATGGCCAACAAATTTATTCTATGGTAAAGAATGTCTCCTAAAGGCTGGTTCCTTTGCATGGCTTTCAACTCATAGCAAAGTTCTCACAGGGGAAAGAAGGAAAAGATTGGGCATTCATAGACTAACAAAATGTGTTATGTATAGGGAATTAGAGGAAGATGTGGACCACTTACTATTAAATTGTAAGATAGCAGAAAATTGTTGGTTTATGATTCAAGAAAAGCTTGAATGGTAGGGCTCTCTACCTAACACCTTGAAAAAACTATTGGAAACTATAATTGAAACAATTGTTGTATTATCATTGATGTCAAACCTTAACTGGTAAGATAGTTGCTATCTAAGAAAGTACTATATCTATTGGTTGATAAAAAGGATTAGGGCAAGGGAGATAATAATAGCACCTAGGGAAAGTTCGAGTTATTTGATACTTCAATGAGTACTTGATTAATTGGCACTATGATGAGATAATGTATTGTTTATCTAAGTAAGAAGAAAGACTGAAGAAGTAGGCTTAACCGAGAAAAAGTGAAGAAATCTAGTTTAAGCCAAGTGATGTTAGTGTCAACCAAGCACTAGTATATGCCAAGTAAATTTGATGTTGACCAAACATCAGTATATGCCGAGTGATAGGAAATTATCGAGCAAAATAGTGTTAGTCAAGGAAGACAATTTGAAGAGATGACCGAGGAGATGAACACAGTATTGACCGAGCATCAGCAATTTACATTTGGAGGAAGAATTATGATTTCCAGCTGACACAGTTGAATTCTTAGGTTATGTAAATTGTGTTGACTTTATTAATTGATTATATGGATAATTTAATGCATGGTAAATCATTTTACTATGGATTCAATAAGGAGATTGAAGATGTTTCTAGAATGTTGGATGAATAACTTAAATGATGGAAAGATTTGATGGATTTGACCTAACCTAAGATCGACGATGGAGATAAAGTGGCAAAAGATAGATCTACATATCTGGAGAGGTATAAAGAAAACCTAATTGTGAGGTTACAAAGTATGATGGTGATGTTGATGTTATTGACTGATATGTCTAAGCAAAAGGCTAAAGGTGAAGATCAGATTTGTGATTGCTTGAAGTGAATTCCAAGAAGATTAGTGATGGAGATGGAAAAGGAACTCAGTCAGTAAAACAACATATATGTGTGAATTGGATCTGATATTTGCAAAGCAAGTTGTATGTTTTATAGATCAAAAACTACTACTACTTTCTAACTAGTGTAATAGTCTAAATCCTTTAATCAAGGTTGACCTAATAGTCATTATTTAAATCCTTTAATCAAGGTGGCATTCAAATGGAATGTACTTAAGTCCTCTGACCAGGCAACTCCTAACAGGTTGATTGAAATCCTTTAATAGGGTCACACCTAGTAGTGTGTTTGTAAACCTTTAACAAGGTTGGCTTTTCACAGAGCTCACTTTAGAAGAGTGAAAATATCAGTAACATGTTACCAAAGTGTTTTTTCCCAAGTTGGGTTTCCACTATAAATTTTGGTGTTATACTTGTGTGAATGTTTTGTTATGTATGTTTTGATATTCTGTAAGTTAATTACTATTGGACAGTGGAATGCATGTTATATGTTTTCTAATATATGTTATTTAGAGACCGAGTTGAGTTGGTGATTAGATCTGAGTTTGTTGAAGTATTTGAATGTTCAATTAGTACATCTAGACCTAAGAATAATTGATTCACCCCCCCCTCTTTGTTGTTCTAAATCATATTAACAATTGGTATCAGAGTTGTTGGTGCTTACAGAGAAAAATTTTAAAGGTACTTGAAGCTAATGATCAAGATGTATAAGGAGGTACTGAAGTTGAACAAGGAGAACTTTCCTGCATGGAAAATTCTAATGAAACTACATCTAGCCGGTATTGGTGATTTGGTGAAATACTATGTTGAACATGCCTATGTTACACCTGCTGCACCTTTGACTGCTAAGGAGATGAGAGAAAAATAGGAACACAATCAAACAATGTTGGAGATTACATCTGCCTTAAGTTATCTAGAATTTGAAGACATCAAAGACTGCACTAATGCAAAGAAAATGTGGGATACTCGTGTAACCATCTATGGTGGTGATAAAAATGTACTAAGGGCAAAATTTGAAAGCTTGAGAGGTAAGTTTGATAAAATGAAAATGCAAGAAGGTGAGAATATTGCTCAGTATTATGGAAGAATCAAGGTGATAGTGAATGCTATTAGAGGAGCCAATGGAATCATTGATGATGAGACTATCATTGGAAAGGTATTAAGAAATTTGCTTCCTATATATGCTATCAGAATTTTAGCAATTCAAGAATCAAGATGTAACCCTAGTAATGCTCTAACTCTAGAAAGCCTTGTTGGTAAGTTCACTGCTTTTGAAATTTCTAACTATGATAACTACATTGTTCCTAATGTTGAATCTGCATTCAAGTCACAAATGGTTTTGCATAAATATAAGAGAGACAAAGATAAATGTGTGACAAGTGAAAGTGATAGTGGAAGTGATAGTGACATTTTTGGTGAGGAACTAGATGATCTCGAACCACTCATGGCTAGAAGATTGAAGAGAGGAAAATGAAAATATAAAGGTAAACTTCCTATAATTTGTTTTTCATGTAACAAAGTCGGCCATATTGCTGCAAGGTGTCTTGATAGGAATGACAAGGATGAGGAAAGAGAAAGAAAGTACAAGGATAAGAGAGATAGCAAAGATTATCAAAGGTACAGAGATTACAAGAATAAAGGTAAGAAATCCTGTTATATTGTAGAAGAGGAAACTGATAGTGACAGTGATGATTTTGATATTGAAGTAGTTTATGTTGCTATGAAAGATGATTCTGATGAGGATGAGAAAACTACACTTATTTCTTATGTGAGTAAAGGAGATAAATGGATCATTGATAGTGGTTGCTCACATCACATGACTGGTGACAAAAGTAAGTTTGAAACCCTAGATCATTACAAAGGTAGAAGTGTTAAGTTTGGTAATGATGCACCATGTCTTGTGAAAGGTAAAGGATTAATTAAGCTAACTAATAAGATCACTTGTGAAAATGCCTATTGGGTTGAAGGTCTTAACTATAATTTACTAAGTGTTGCACAGCTTAATAGCACTGGTTACCGAGTGGAATTTCATCACAAAAAGGCTAAAATATTTGATGCTACTAGTGAACTAATTGGAAGTGGTGAGAAGACTAAAGGTAATTTGTTCTATCTAGATCTATCTGAAGAGACATGTTTGTTTGCACAATTTGATGATGTATGGTTATGGCATAAGAGGCTATGTCATGTTAACTTTGACAATCTGGTAAATATTAGTAAAAAGAAGAAAGTTAGAGGTTTGCCGAGATTGAAGAAACCTAATAATGTGATGTGTAAATAATGTCAGTTGGGAAAAATGACAAAGTCTACTTTCAAGAGCAAGACATTTACTTTTGAGAATATTTTGGATTTGGTTCATACTGACCTTTGTTGACCTACGGGTATACAAATTTATTATGGTGCTAAGCATTTTATTATGTTTGTTGATTATTACACTAGGATGATGAATGTAATGTTTTTGAAGGAAAAATATGATGCATTTCAGTTGTTTAGGTGGTATTTGGATAAGGTTGAAAAAGAAATAGGTAGAAGCCTGAAATGTCTTAGATCTGACTGAGTTGGAGAGTTTATATCAAATGAGTTCAATTTATTCTGCAATGATAGAGGAATCAAGTGACAGATGTCTGAATGTAGAACCCCTCCATAGAATGGTATAGTTGAGAGGAGAAATAGATCTATTTTGGATTGTGCAAGGACACTAATGATTGAGAAGAATGTTGCATAGAAATACAAGAGAGAAAATGTAAGTACAAATATTTATACCTTAAATCGAGTACAAATAAAAAAAGGTACAAATGTTACACCTTATGAATTATGGCATGGATATGCACCTAATGTGAAATACTTTAAAATCTTTGGGAGTAAATGTTATATATTGAAAGATAATAGAAATGGAAAGTTTGATACAAAGAGTGATGAAGGCATATTCCTAAGCTATTCCACTAAGAGTAAAGCTTATAAGTGTTTGATTTCTAACACTAATAAAATTGTGGAAAGTACAAATGTGAGAGTTGATGAATATGCAAAGAAAAATGATCAAAAAGGCAAGAGAGAACCTAAAGATTATGAATCCTTTGTCTATATAGAAGGAGATGCAAGTAACACACCTGCACTAGATGTCAAGTCCCGGATAAGCATTTTCGAGCATAAGGAGGATGTTGCCGAGCAATCAGAAGTGGAATCTAATGAACCTGAAGACAAAGAAGAAAAGAAATTTGAACCTACACTGGCATAGTATGTGAGAAGACATCATAATCTTGAAAAAATCATTGGAGATAAAGAATCTGGAATCTTGACCAGAAGTAAGTTGAAAGACCCTACATGTTTGTTATGTGAGTTTGAGCCTAAGACATTAAAAGATGCTTTAGAGAATGAAGATTGGATTCAAGTTATGAATGAAGAAATAGATCGAATTGAAAAGATTGATACCTGGACTCTGGTGCCGAGACCAGAAAATAAGAATGTTATTGGAACAAAATGGGTGTTCAGGAATAAGATAAATGAACATGGACAAGTCACAAGGAATAAGGCAAGACTAGTATGCAAAGGTTATGCTCAAGAAGAAGGAATAGACTATGGGGAAACATTTTACCCTATAGAAAGATTAGAAGGAGTGAGAACTCTACTTGCATATGCTGGTTATAGAGATTTCAAGGTATACCAAATGGATGTCAAATCTACATTTTTAAATGGTATATTAGAAGAAGTATACATTGAACAACCTGAAGGATTTGTTGATCCAGACAAGAAAAATATGGTTTGCAAATTGAACAAAGCACTGTATGGATTGAAACAAGCCCCTAGAGAATAGTATGAGAGGTTGCACAATTACTTGATAAAGATTGTATTTACAAGGAAAAATGACAACAATAATCTATACATGAAAACTGAAGAAGGTAAAGGGATTTTGTTAGCAAAACTTTTTGTAGATGATATCATATTTGGAGGACAAGATACCCTATGACAGAAAATTTTCAAATGAGATGCAAACTAAATTTGAGATGTCTATGTTTGGTGAGATCAAATTCTTTGTTGGTTTACAAATCTATCAAATGGAGAAAGGTATCTTTATAACACAATCTAAATATGTCAAAGAGATACTGAAAACTTTTGGAATGGAGGATTCAAGGCCAGTAAGTACTCCTATGGCTACTGGATAGAAACTGTCTAAGACTGGTGATACTGCTGAAGTGAATCAAACCCTATACAAATCCATGATTGGAAAGCTACAATATGTTGTTCACAGTAGATCAGATATAGCTCTAGCAGTTGGGATTGTGGCAAGATTCTCTGCTAACCGTAAGGAAACTCATATGATGGTTGTGAAGAGAATAATGAGATATTTGAAGGGATAGAAGAGTATGGATTATACTACAAGAGGAATGAAAAATTTGAATTGAGAGTCTACACTGATGTTGATTGGGCAAGAAATGTTGATGACAGGAAAAGTACAAGTGGAGGAGCTTTCTTTCTTGGACAAAGATTAGTCTCTTGGACAAGCAAGAAACAAAATTGCATTTCCCAATCTACAATAGAAGCTGAGTATGTGGAAGCTGTAGTGAACTATTCAAATCTGCTATGGATCAAGAAATTATTGAAAGGTATGAATGAGGAGATTACTGAACTGGTTGTTATATTTTGTGATAAAACAAGTGCTATCAACATATCAAAAAACCCAGTAATGCACACAAAGACCAAACACATTGCAATAAAGTAGCATTACTTGAGGGAATTGGTTCAAGAAAAAGAAGTGAGAATGGAATATGTGAACACAAAGGAACAACTAGTAGACATATTCACAAAATCTTTACCTAAGGATGCTCATGAATATCTAAGAGGTAAACTAGGGGTCCTTCCCCTAACTGAGGCTTCCTAGTCAAGCTAGGAGCACTGCATCAAATGTGTTGAATAGAGTATCTAACAAAATGATGTAGGAAAGGTCACACTTTAGGAGCTGTCTATAGTTGTGAAATGCACAGAAAAGATAATAATTAGTCATAAGCAAGATGAAAGAGGGAGAAATACTGATACTGAACTGACAAGATGACATTTACATGTGAAAGATGTAAGTTATGTTGTTGCTTTGGCATTTTTGTCAAAGAGGGAGAGATTTCAAATGAAAACACATAAACACATCAAGAGGAAGATATTCAAAGACTCAAAGGGAGTTACTACATAAACTATCAAGCAAGGCAAGGATAAGTTATTTCATAATGAAGCTAAGGATATTACACATTTTTTTTGGATTGTTTGGTAAATCATGTGTTATTCATGTGGTGTTGTCATCAATGCCAAAGAGGGAGATTGTTGGAAACTGCAATTGAAACAATTATTGTATTGTCATTGATGTCAAACTTTAACTAGTAAGACAGTTTCTATCTAATAAAGTACTATATCTATTGGTTGATGCAAAGGATTAGGGCAAGGGAGATAACAATAGAACCTAGGGAAAGGTTGAGTTATTTGATACTTCAATGAGTACTTGATTATTTGGCACTATGATGAGATAATGTATTGTTTATCTAAGTAAGAAGAAAGACTAAAAAAGTAGGCTTAACCGAGCAAAAGTGAAGAAATCTAGTTTAATCCAAGTGATGTTAGTGTTAATTGAGCACCAGTATATGATGAGTAAATCTAGTGTTGACCAAACATCAGTATATGTCGAGTGACAGGAAATTATCGAGAAAAACAATGTTAGCCGAGGAAAATAGTTTGAAGAGATGATTGAGTTATGTAATGATGACCAAGGAGATGGACACAGTATTGACCGAGCATCAACAATTTACATTTGGAGGAAGAATTCTGATTTTCAGTCGACATAGTTGAATTCATGGGTTATGTAAATCATGTTGACTTTATTAATTGATTATATGGATAATTTAATTCATGGTAAATCATTTTACTATGGATTCAATAAGGAGATTAAAGATGTTTCTAGAAGGTTGGATGAAGAACTTAAATGATGGAAAGATCTGATGGATCTGACCTAACCGAAGATTGACGATGGAGATAAAGTAGCAAAAGATAGATCTACCTATCTAGAGAGGTATAAGAAAACCTAATTGTGAGGTTACAGAGTGTATGCACCCAAAAATGGTCGCCTAGACTTTGGGCCCCATTTATTTGATTTATCAATCCTGAATCATTTTGATCATTAATTAATATTTTCAACATTATCAATTTCTTGATCAAATCTTAATTTCGATCATATATTGAATTTTTATCCTTGGGCTAACCATTTATCCTAAGTCTTTATTTAATTAAAAGGAATATTTCCTCCCCTTTTAATAAATAAAAAGCCCTCACTTTTTCTCTTATCCTAAGTTGCACAAATAAAACATTATTCATATTTTATAAAAAGGGAAAAAGCACTTTTTGTCTCACATGAGGCTCAAAAGTCAACACTTCACTCTCATTGGAGGATGTTTGTGCACATGGATTGCTCATCTTTCAAGCTCCACCGTTGATTAAGACTTTTTGCCTCTTAATCTCCATGGTCCATTTCTCCTCATTTCTTATAAAAGGAGAGCTCTCTCTTCCATTTGCATATATCTCATGTTTTATGCTAATGTTATGCTGCAGGTTTTAGGTGCATTTGGAGTTTGAAGACATTGAAGACTTGTTGCATTTCATTGTAGTTGCATATTTGCTTTCATAGTTGCATGATAATGGCATTCTTAGCTTAGTTTCCTTTTATGCAATAGAATAAGCTCACATAGTTTAAATAGGAGGCATTGAAATCCATTGCTATTTCCTTTTATAGCTTAGTTTGTACTTCTATTTTCATAGCATAGCTTGCACATTTACATCTTCATTTTAGTTGCATTGCATTGCATCACATATTGGATTCTTGGAGATATTGGCATTATTGCCCTTATCTTCATTGTGAATCTCTCATTGTGTGGTTGACTAGCAAGGTCACAAGTTTGTAGCTCTAGTTGAGAGCAATTTTCAACCTTGCAACTCCATGCATAGAGAGCTATGAGCCGCTTTGTGAGGCCTCATTCTTGAGCAACTTTGCATGTAATGGTTCATAGAAGTGCATATTTTAGTGTGTACATTTTTGGCGCCCACCGTGGGGCAGAGTAGATAGCTTTATCCTTTCATTTGATGCATTTTTCATCATTTTCAGATTAATTTGCGGAAAAATCTGTGTTCTCTGGGTTTCTGTCTCAGATTATCGCGCGACACTTCTCAGAAGTATCGCGCGACATACTTTCTATCTCGGCGCGATAGTTCACGCGGAAAAAGTATCGCACTACTATATTGACTTCTGTCGCCTGACATCGGGCGAAGTATCGCCTGGCATTGTGCGAAGTATCACGCGACTGAGAAATATCGCGCGACTGAGAAGTATCACCCGACTATAGGAAACTGTATCGCGCGATACTGTTGAAGTCTGAGAAATATCACCTGGTCTGGCAGAGACTTGCATTTTCAGTTTTCTTGTCCGAATTTGATTATTTTAGCTTGCTATTTTGTTTTGCTTTGTCTAGATAGGTCTAACCTGCATCTTTTAGCCTAAATCTATCAGGTTATTACACATTTACATTTGGATTTTGATTTTGCTAACATTGTGGGTCTAACAAGTTGTGTTTTTAGGTGCTCTCCTTTGCTTGAAAATTGCTAAAAATGCATGTCAAAGAGGGCTACTAATAATTTTTGCAAAGCTGCCCAAGCATAAAAACAAAAAAAAATAAAAATTTATTTCTTGCTTGTTATTTACTTTCCTTTCATTTGTGGCATTCACTAATTGTATTAGGAATCTTAATACCTTGTGAAAGGGATCTTGAGGTGGTAGGAGAAGTATGCTCTTCACCTTTAGGTGAATCAGAAAATCTTGACCCATCTTAAAGTTTTGGAAGCAAGGGAGTAATTGAATCTCTTTGTTTGGTGTGTTTGGGAGAGATTCTTGAGATAGGAGAGTATGCTCTTCACCCTTGTGGTGAATCAAAAACCTTGAACCTCAAGATTTGATCCATTTTTGTTTAGTTTAGGAATCCTTTAGCGGGCCTGCTCTTGAGCAATCAAGAGGAACGACTCAAGTGGGGACAACCTTGTCATCATTTTCCTTGGTGGCAAGTGATTCCAAATCACTATAATCTCAAGGCTATCAAGGACACCAAAAACCTTGATAGACATAACACTTGTCTTCGTTTGATGTAAGTAGCTCATGGGATTGCGACCATGGGGAAAATATTGAACAAGAATGCTTAAGGTACTCTTGAGGCCGCAAGGTCCTAGTCCTTTATGAGGAGCAAGAGGGGTGTTGTGAATGGAAATCCTTATTAAGAACCATTAGATAGAAGCCACCCTCTTTTAGCCGCTTATCTTGTTAGTGCAAGGATTGATCTAAGTGGTTTACCCAGATCACCTTAAGATACTCACCATATGTGTCCCTTTGGTTGTGTCATTTGACATTTCCATGACAAAGCCAACATCTCTTGTGGGTAACCACTTGGTGTGAGGTGAGGGGGCATCAAGTTGTGGGCTAAGTTGGTAAGTATTGAGCATTGACTTTCTAGGATAGATTTGCTTGAAGTGTTTTCAATTGTGTGATACCAGTGCAAACATTCTTACATACAAACAATCGGTAGCATTCATAGGGTGTTGTTTCAATTTTGATATCACAAGTGTTTGTCTTGGCAAGGTTGCTTTTGCCCTTGTTTCAAGTGTTTGAGACTGTGTTTTGATCCCTTGCTGTTTGCAAACCTACCAAAATTCTGTTGATACCGTGACTGAAATTGAAAACATCAACCCTCAGACTGGAAATTTTGACCAAACAGACCAAAAAATGCAAATTTCACACAATTCTGGTCAAGAGTTAAATAATTCTGCAACAGTATCGCACCCTGTAAGGTGAAGTATTGCGCAATACTTCGCGCATGCTAGAAATATCGCCCCCTTTGAAGAGAAATATCGCGCGATAGTTCGCCCCTGACGGACTATCGCCCGGCCTGCCTGGAGTATATCGCCTGCTAGTATTAAGAAGTATCACCTGGCTTAGGGTGAAGTATCGCACGGGTATAGGTTTATCGCCCCAGTAGCCTGGAGTATATCGCCTGGTTTATTTTTGCCGTGCTTAAATTTTGGTCAGTTTCAGTTGCTGTCAATTAGGCTAGGTCTTAGAGCAGGCTTCTCACCCTGACGTTTAAGATCTGTCTTGACTCCAAATTTCTAGTTTTTAGTCCTCTGGGATAGCATCATTTGATTTACAAAGTCACTTTGGAATAATTGTCAAGTTAGAAAGCCATTCTTGGTGCCAAGGTTCATCTTTAAAATTGTTAGCTATATTTTGAGAAAATTTTAGTTCTCTTATTGTCCAAATCGCTTTCATTTTCATCTCAATTTCAATTATCTTCTGGCCTAGTCCAACCTCCTGATTCAAAAGTGCAAGGGTAGTCACCCTTTGATTTGAAGCACCTCTTTGACAGTGTTGGTAAAGCCCTCTTTTTTTCTTTTTTATTTCTCTTTGGACAATAGAGGACTTCGATTATCCTAGTTTGGTGTTGACACTTTGAAAGGTCACCTTATCATTGAGAATATCTCTCTTTCATGTCAGTTACGATAAGGTACCAAGTTAATCAAGGGAAGCGACCCCCTGTTGCCTTTAGCCAGTTACCACATGTCAAGACTCATCGACAACCTAAGGGAAAAGGACCCCTTTTTGACCAATCTCCTAAGAGTGAATCCGAGGTTTGTTTTAATCTGGGAGCTAATCCTAGTGAACTGAGCACCTCTTTTATACCACTTTCATCAAGTATGGACATGAGTTACACTTTCACCCGACAACAAAGAGAAGCCATGAATCAAACTCTCGAGGATATCTTTCAACGACACAGAAGAGAGTATGGTGGTTCTTCTCATGCCAGTCCACTCGGGTCACCTCCTAACAATGCGAGGTATTTTGATGCTTATCAACGAGTTGAAAGATAGCATAAGCAAGCTCACTCAGATTCAGGGTCACAACACGAAGACCAGAACAACGAATCTAGTGATCACCATATCAACACGGCTAATGCAATAAGTCATTCAAGACAAACCTCCCCACTTAAAGACACCTCTCGATATGCAAATACAAGATTGAGAAGCATTGAGAGAGAGAAGCAAGCCTACTTAGATGAACAGGCTGCTAAAAAGGAAAAATTCTGACAACTAGAGGAAGAGGAACGTGCATTGTTGGATATACAAAAAAGAGTCGCCCAAGAAGAAGAAAATAGACTCTATGCACAATAACTCCAAAGCCGATTTAACGGGAGGGGAGCCAATAGTGGGATCAACTCACCCCCATCTACCCCTTCCCCTAGCCCTCGAAGAAGATCAAAGACACCCTCACGATCCCCAAGTCCTAGAGGAAGAAGGACTTCAAGATATGACCATCATAGGAGACAGTCATCTCATAGACATTCAAAGCAACCCTCCCAACAAGCACATCATGGCTCACAACATGGAGGTAGTTATGCTAAATTTGATCATATGGACTTCATGACTATGCAACAAGAACCATCCTTTCAAGCCTATGTGGAGCAATATGTCAAACAAAACAAAGACCAATTCTTGGAAAGTCTTATCAACAAAGGCGCTAAAGTTCCATATAATTTTGATGTTCACCAAAAGATCAAGAAACAGAATCCTTCAACTGATGAGGTGATCTTACAAATGCAAAAGGATATAGACAGGATGAAGGCTCCCAAGAGCACATTTCATTTGGACTCCATATGTCCTAACCCCATTGACAAAAGTGTGGTGATGGTAGAATTTCCTAAGAAAGTTGAATTCCCAACATACAACAAATATGATGGCACTGGTGACCCTCACGACCATGTTCGACAATTTTACATAATGAGCTTTTCCTTTCACCATGAAGACTCCTACTTGTTGAGATTATTCCCAAGGAGTTTAAAAGGTCAAGCCATGGAGTGGTTCACCAACCTTTCCCCTCTAGTAAAGATATTTAAAGAACTTGTCCAAAGATTTGTTCAACATTTCGCTTACAATTTATCTAGGTCGATCACCATGCTTGATTTGTGTAAACTTAAACAAAATCAAGGGGAATCTTTTATCACATTTTTACAATGATGGAGGTGATTGTGTTTGAAATACTCACGGACAATCCCTGAAGAAGAGAGAATTGATATCATTGTGAACAATCTAATACCAGAACTCAGATATGAAGTCAAGAAAATCCCATTTAATTCTTTTGATACTATGGTAGAGGTGGCATGTCGCATTGAGGATGTCCTAAAAGAACAAGGAATTTTGGCTAAACCAACAAATAATAACAATAGCCAAAATAACAATACTAATGGTAACAAGGAGAAAAAGAACTCCTATTGGAACAAAAACAAGCAAGTGGTCAATGACGGAGTTGTTTATTCATCTCAGGTAAAAAATGAAAGAGTTCTTAACCTCTCTCATGCAGTTCAAGCTATGAAATTGCAAACGTCTTCAACACAACAAGACAAACCTAAGTATCAAAAGAGATCCAAAATGGAGAAAAGACAATTTACTAAATTGGGAGAATCCTATGCAGATGTTTTTAAGACATTAGTTGCTCATAATTTGACGCACCCACAGGATCCTACAAAACATCGAACTAGATCCTTTACCTCATTGGTGGGATGCTAAGGCTTTTTGCGTTTTCCATAATGGGATTGGACACAACATAGAAAATTGTTTTAAACTCAAGCATCTTGTCCAAGACCTTATTGAGAAAGGACAATTACAAGTGGATGGGTTAACTACTAATGCAGACCATAAAGCCTTTAAAGAGCCCTTGCCTAAATATGAAAAAGGAGAGAATTCTAGCAGTAAGAATGGCAAGGCGGCTATTAATTATACATACACACATGCTGACAATGTGATTAACATGCTTGAAGTGGCTGACGATAACATCAACATGGTGAGAAAGAAAGATCCTTATGGACATAATGTGGACTCAACTCCTATGACTAATGAAAGACCCGCTGTGGTGATAAGAGGTCCTCACTCACAAGGAATGCCCCAGTCCCTCAATGCTGTCACTAGGGGTCAGGCCCAAGCACCCATTATCATCAAAGGTCCTAGCACTAGCAAGTCTAAACAGCCCGTGTCCAAAGGTGCTCCTCCCAAATCTATCATTGGTCCTGATTCCAATTATAATCTCATTGACCAGCTACAACGTACACCCGCTCAGATATCCATTTTTGAGCTTTTAGAATTATCTCCTAAGCACAAGCGCGTCCTCGAGGATGCTTTGCGAGCAGCTAGTGTCCCTAATAACTTAGATATTGACCAATTCCAAAACATGATCAACCATTTGGCTAGCCCTCATTACCTCACCTTCTCAGAAGAAGATGACAAATCCATTAGTCACCCACATAATTTGGCCTTACACATCGAGGTCATGATTCATAAAACCCGTGTTAGGTGTGTACTGATAGATGGGGGTGCGGGGCTCAATATTTGTACCCTGAGTTTGCTGCTAGCTCTAGGGTATTCCGAGAACGTCATTGACACAAAGAAAATGATCACAATCAAAGCATATGATGAGGCAGAAAGAAGTTCTAAGGGATTGGCTATTTTGCCTATTCGCATTGGTCCCGTAGAAAAAGATATATTATTCCAAATTGTTGATGTTGGACCTCTAGCCTACAACATTTTGCTAGGTAGGCCATGGATTCATGAAATGCAGGCAGTCCCATCAACATATCACTAGTGTGTTAAGTTTCCCCATAACGGTGTAGAAATTTGCACCCCTGGAGATAGTGCTCTATCAGTTAATAACATTTCTGCGGGATTACATGTACCTTTGAATAGAGAAGCTGACAATCCTAGCAGTTCACTTGAACAATGCAAGCAGAAATTCAAGACCATGGACCTTGGGATGGGAGATTATAAGATTGATTCTTTTACAAAAATGCCAATCTCTCCTAGGTCTTATGGGAGACCATCCCCAAATGTGAAGCCTTCGTCATCAGCAATGACGTTATTTGGGAAATTTGTTGAGTCTTCGGTCCCCATTCAAGAAGAGAAAGAGGAAGTTGCTGTAAGGGCCTGGATATATCACGAGGAGAAATACAAACATAACGAGAATTTTGCTCCTTCACATGAAACTTATGGGAAAGGGTATACACTGGTTAAAAATATGGGATATCCGAGATTTGGTCCCCTTAGTCATAGGCTGGACGCTAAAGCTGAGCCTCTTGATCATGCTCTTTTTGGATGAAAGAATAAGTCCACGGTCGGCTTAGGTTTTGAGAATAAGAAGAAGAAAGGTGTCCCTGTCCCAGCTGTGACGGACAGTGACAGTGATGTAGATTATACGCCTGATCTCTCCAACCAACAAGATGTGTCTGATGATTGGGTGCCCTCAACGAATCTCCTTTGGGGAGATTCCACAGATTTGATGCTTAATAGTCCTACTATCCCAGCTACGACGGATAGTGACTGTGTGACTGCTAGATCGACAAAGGAAAGTGTTACTGTCCTAGCTGCGACAGATAGTACCAATACTAGAACTAGAGAGGGGGAAACCCTTCCTAACCTTGAGGCTTCTACATCACGAGGCCTAAATGATGACTCAGAGATAGACTCCCATGAATATGAATGGGATTCGCTTTCAGATGCAACAATTGATCTAGACGTGGATATTATCCATGCCTATAGTACCCAACCCGATGCGACTAACGATCCTATTGTCAGACTAGAGGATTGCCCTCCTCAAATCACCTTAGTAGATGACGCTTCATTTGATAGGATGAGTCCTAATTCAGGTATCTTAGGAGAAGACTTGATGAACTCTGATTATATGGTCACCAGAGATGACACCTTTCGCATTAACAACATCGAACCCACCATTGACTTACCCCTTGTTCACTTCGACCTGATTGACTGGTCTCAACGCCACCAAGAGCCCACATTCCTCACATTTCACAATGATTACAAAATTGCTTGCTATCTGAAAGCTCTCGAACCCGTGGCTTCTTCCACCAGTGAACCAACAACCAGCATGACAAAGCCTGATATTAAGTACCTCAGTCTCAAAACAAAAGAGAAAAAGAAAAATAGGTCTGATGGAGAAAACCACTTTGTGGCGGTGTCAGAACCAAAAATAGTAAAAAGAAATGACGCATCCAAAGGTGAAAACCTCTTTGAGGCACCTAAGGATGGGGTACTTAATAACTTGCCGAGTTATTTTCAGGATAGATCATCAATATTGATTGAACCAACAAAGCCGGTCAATTTAAACACAGAAGAAAATCCTCAGATAGTCCATCTTGCTCAGTCTTTATCAGAGGAAGAGACCAAGGCATATGTACAGTTTTTACAGAAAAAGAAAATTAATTTTGCATGGACCTACTCAGACATGCCAGGGCTTGACACGAATCTCATAATGCATCACTTATCTATAGCTCCAGGAGTCAAGCCAGTAAAACAGAGATTAAGAAAAATGCATCCACATGTAGCTCTACTTGTCAAAGGAGAATTAGAAAAACTTTTGAGAGCTGGATTTATTAGAGCCATCGATTATGCAGAATGGATCTCAAACATAGTACCAGTCTCCAAACATGATGGGTCCATTCATGTCTGCACAGATTTTAGAGATCTAAACAAAGCCTGCCCAAAGGATGATTTTCCACTTCCAAACATTGACATGATAGTGGGCATGACGGCGGGCTATGACATATATTCCCTAATGGATGGTTTCTCAAGGTATAATCAAATCAAAATAGCTCCTGAAGACCAAGATAAAATAGCATTCACATGTGCATGGGGAACCTACTACTGGAACGTCATGCCATTCGGGTTAAAGAATGTAGGAGCAACCTACCAAAGAGCTATGACGACTATCTTTCATGATATGATGCACAAAAATATGGAAGATTATGTGGATGATACCCTGGAAAAATCAAGAAAAAGGGACACACACCTCAATGATCTGGAAGTAATTCTAGATCGTATGGAACAATTTCAACTCAGATTGAATCCAAAGAAGTGCACATTTGGCGTCACCTCAGGCAAACTTTTAGGATTCATAATATCAGCAAAAGGTATTGAGGTTGACCCCGAAAAGGTCCAAGAAATCCTAGATATGCCACCTCCTCGAAATATCAGCCAAATGAGAAGTCTTCGGGGACGTCTTCAATCAATTAGGAGGTTTATTTCTCAGCTTGCAGATAGAGCGCAACCGTTCAACAAGACATTGCATAAGGGTGCTTCCTGTGTTTGGAATGAGGATTCTCAAAAGAGCCTAGATCAGATCAAACAATACTTGGCTAATCCTCCAATCCTAATGCCTCCTATTCCAGGGAAACCATTGATCCTATATATTTCAGCTACAGACACTTCCCTAGGGGCATTATTGGCTCAAACAGATGATACTGGGAAAGAACGGGCCATCTACTATATCAGTCGTACTCTAGTCTCTTATGAGATCAATTACAATAATATTGAGAAGTCTTGTCTCGCGGTGGTGTTTGCTTCTCAAAAGTTGCGCCACTACATGCTTGCTCATACCATACATTTGGTTGCCAAAATTGATCCCCTTAAATACTTGCTTAGTAAGGCTGCCCTGACGGGTAGACTTGCTAAATGGATGATGGTCCTCACTGAATTTGACATAAAGTACATTAAAAGAAAGGCAATAAAAGGGCAAGCTATTGCTGACCAATTAGTTGATTTTCCAATCTAGGATAGTATGCCAGTCCAAGTGGAATTCCCAGATGAACACATCTTGTATACAACTACTCGCACTTGGACAATGTTCTTGGATGGTTCCCGCATGCAAAATGGATCAGGTGCTGGAGTGTTATTTGTTTCTCCACATGGGTACAACATTCTGAAGTCTTACAAACTATTATTCCCATGTACCAATAATATTGCAGAATATGAAGCTTTAACTAATGGCTTGAGAATGGCTATAGAATGGAACATCACAGAATTACATGTCTTTGGGGATTCCCAGTTAATCATCAACCAAGTCAATGAAGAGTATCAAACCAAGGATGACAAATTGATACCCTATAAAAAGATGGTTGATTCTTTGAGATGCTATTTCACCTTTGTGACGTTTCAACAAATCCCTAGGACAGAGAACAAAGCTACAGATGCCATGGCGACATTAGCTTCACTTCTTCAGTTGGAGACACATGAATCCAGATTTGAATTCCTGGTGGAAGAGCTACACCATCCCATCTTTGACTCGTCTGAAAGCCGTGTCATTTGTGTCATTATCACACATGAGTCTTCCCGATATGGTGCTATCTATTCATATCTTCGTGATGGCATCATCCCTGACACATTCACTCACTTCGAACGCTGAAACCTCATCCGTAACGCCTCTCACCACACCCTCATCTCTAGTGATTTATATAGGAGGGGTTTAGATGGGACGCTCCTTAGGTTCTTGGAAAAGGAGGAATCCAACCAAGCGTTAGCTGACATCCATGAGGGCATTTGTGGTGGACATTCTAATGGTCTTGCCATGGCCCGAAGGTTGCTTAAGGCAGGATATTATTGGCCCACAATGAAGATGGATGCAGTCACCTTTGCTAAGTCATGTGAAAAATTTCAGAAACATGGAAACCTGATTCATGCTCCAGGTAGGGAGCTGATTCCTTCTGTTTCTCATTGGCCATTTCAGCATTGGGCCTTTGATCTGGTTGGGCAGATTCATCCCAACTCATCAGGTGGACACAAGTTCATTATTACTGCCACTGACTACTTCACAAAATGGGTGGAGGCTGTACCACTTTCTGTTGCTTCAGGAAGGACCATTTCTTTGTTCATCTTGAATCATATCATTTGTCGATTCGGAGTGCCTTCTGAGATCATTACTGACAATGGAGGTCAATTTAAGAATAAAGACCTAAAGCACCTATGCAAAAAGTTTAAAATCAAGCAACATTGGTCCTCCATCTATTTTCCACAGGGAAACGGATAGGCAGAAGCTTCTAACAAAACCATTCTTAAAATTCTTCATAGAACAGTACACAAGAATGGTAGGGATTGGCACTTACAAATCAATCCAGCACTATGGGCTTACCAAACAAGCATTCGCACACCTACAGGAGCCACTCCTTTCTCTCTCACCTATGGCGCTGAAGCAATATTGCCTTTAGAAGTCGAGATACCATCCCTTAGAGTCTCACTCAAAGGTTTGATTACAGATGAGGATTACCGCGCCATGAGGTTACAGGAACTAAAACTTCTAGATGAGAAGCGTAAGGCTTCCTTTGATCATATGAGAGTGTATCAGAAGCGTATGTCCAAGACATTCAACAAGAAGGTTCGCCCTAGAGAATTTCAAATAGGTGATCTTGTTTTGCGAGAGAACCCTAAGAACCAACAAAACAGAGAGCAAAAGGGCAAGTTTGAACTTAACTGGCTTGGACCATATGTCATCACAGCTACTTTTGGTACTGGTGCGTATTTACTGTCAGATCCTGATGGAGAATAGCTCCCTGATCCCATCAACATTGTGCACCTCAACAAGTTCTATCCTTGATGCCCGTTCTGTCTGGGGGCATCCTTTGTACATATCTTATTGATCCTGAAAAAATTCCAAAAAAATTGATATATGATGCTGAAAAAATCCTAAAAAGCACATAAAACCCAAAAAAATGAAAAAATAAAATAAAAAAAATTTAAAAAAAAAAAAATGAAAAAATGAAAAAAAAATTCCAAGTGGTGAAAACTTGGAAACAGGCACTACTTGAGGCCTTTGCACCCCTATTTGTTAGCATGCGTCCTCGACACTTAGCCACTTTTCATCATGCCTTGACCTTATTTGGCCTAGCCTGGAATTGGTCTTTGTCTTTGTCTAGGGGGCATGACTGTTAGCATTGGTCTTTTAGAAACGTTTGTCTCTCGGGGCATTTCACAAAAAGGTGTTTTTCAACACCACCCCAAAACAGTGTTTTTCAACACTACCCTTGCGTCGAGTGTTTTTTAACACTTATCAGATGTCTTACCCAATAGCCTAAGTATGACGCGATATTTCTCATTTGCAGATATGATAACCAGAGTTTGACTCTATGACCAACACACACGCACTTAAACAATTAACTCGCTGATGATATGATGACTTTATTTCTCTTTGTGTGCTGTCTATGAGGATTTCTTTGATGAGTGGTCTCTCCCTGAGAAGTTTTCGATGATGCATAGCTAGAAGACTGAGGGAATGAGAACATGTTTTCTTTCTTTATCTGCTTGTGGGTATATCTTGTTGATCCTAACTGTCATGAGCATTTATGCTGGTCTTACTTGACCTTATGGATTGACAAGGTATTATCCTTGACTGTTTTGCGAGTGCATGCTTTTAGCTATCCTGACTTTTATGTGTCTTGATACAAGCATAATCTCACCATATCAAACTTAGGTGATCTCACTGCATTAGTCATCTGGACCTATATGTCTTTGATGCCTAGGTGAGATTTTCACATTTCTATCTGATAAAGATCATATTCATATCCACATAGTTATGCTAGTGTGCATTGTATGATCTGATGACGCTACCAATAATGCTTGATGATGATAATTAGATGTCTATAAGCGTTGTGACCTTGCAAGTCAACCACTTTCATAGTAGCTTGCATTTTTAGGGTCATGTTAGATTAGTTTTGCACTTTGCATATGGAGAGAGCTTTCCTTTTTATCATCTACGGACTAGTTGGTCAACTGTGCTCATTTTCTGATTCTTCTTGATCATATCTTTCATTTCTGGTCTTTCATATCACATCATTTTCTATTCATTTTCGGACTTGAAATCAAAATCTGAGTTGCATTTCCAAATTTTCCCTTTCTTCTGAGCAGTTGACTGACTTTTTGAGGCATAATTTGATTTTCGGTGGAATTTCTTCCTTTTCATGTCTCTCAATTTTCTAGTCTTTCATTCGCCCTATCTCTTTTCTTCTAGCTCATCACTGGGGCATGTTTCATTGCCTAATGGTTATCCTATTATCATTTACCTTCGATTGTGATTTCATTCTGATTTGATCAAATCCTTATCAATTCACTGTTCTCCTCTCTACCTGATTTCAATTTCGATTCCAAGGGGGCAGTATTTATGGGATTCTCATCCCTAATTCTCTTGATTTTCCTGATTCAGACATCTTTTGTGAGCTTTTGCTCAAAATTTGAGATTCTTATCTCCCATTTTTAGACATTGATTATTGCCTAGCAGCGACGGTGATAGTTTTGTCTAAAGCTTGATTTGCACCTAGTAGCGACGGTGTTGGTCTAAGCTTTTGTTTATGTTTGACCAGATGTGATCCCGAATCGACCTCATATCTGAGTTGTTTTGTGATCCCAGATCGATCTCACATTTCAACTTCATTCTTTGACTACATGTGTTCCCAAATCGATCACACATTAGTCAAAGAGGGGCAAATGTATGCACCCAAAAATGGTCGCCTAGACTTTGGGCCCCATTTATTTGATTTATCAATCCTGAATCATTTTGATCATTAATTAATATTTTCAACATTATCAATTTCTTGATCAAATCTTAATTTCGATCATATATTAGATTTTTATCCTTGGGCTAACCATTTATCCTAAGTCTTTATTTAATTAAAAGGAATATTTCCTCCCCTTTTAATAAATAAAAAGCCCTCACTTTTCCTCTTATCCTAAGTTGCACAAATAAAACATTATTCCTATTTTATAAAAAGGGAAAAAGCACTTTTTGTCTCACATGAGGCTCAAAAGTCAACACTTCACTCTCATTGGAGGATGTTTGTGCACATGGATTGCTCCTCTTTCAAGCTCCACCGCTGATTAAGACTTTTTGCCTCTTAATCTCCATGGTCCATTTCTCCTCATTTCTTATAAAAGGAGAGCTCTCTCTTCCATTTGCATATATCTCATGTTTTATGCTAATGTTATGCTGCAGGTTTTAGGTGCATTTGGAGTTTGAAGACATTGAAGACTTGTTGCATTTCATTGTAGTTGCATATTTGCTTTCATAGTTGGATGATAATGGCATTCTTAGCTTAGTTTCCTTTTATGCAATAGAATAAGCTCACATAGTTTAAATAGGAGGCATTGAAATCCATTGCTATTTCCTTTTATAGCTTAGTTTGTACTTCCATTTTCATAGCATAGCTTGCACATTTACATCTTCATTTTAGTTGCATTGCATTACATCACATATTGGATTCTTGGAGATATTGGCATTGTTGCCCTTGTCTTCATTGTGAATCTCTCATTGTGTGGTTGACTAGCAAGGTCACAAGTTTGTAGCTCTAGCTGAGAGCAATTTTCAACCTTGCAACTCCATGCATAGAGAGCTATGAGCCGCTTTGTGAGGCCTCATTCTTGAGCAACCTTGCATGTAATGGTTCATAGAAGTGCATATTTTAGTGTGTACACAGAGTATGCTGGTGATGTTGATGTTATTGAATGATAATTCTAAGCAGAAAGCTAAAGGTGAAGATCAAAGTTGTGATTGCTTGAAGTGAATTCCAAGCATATCAGTGATGGAGATGGAAATGGAACTCAGTCAATAAAACAACATATATGTGTGAATTGGATCTAATATCTACAAAGTGAGTTGTATGTTTTATAGATAAAAAACTACTTCTACTTTATAACCATTGTAACAGTCTAAATCCTTTAATCAAGGTTGACCTAATAGTCATTATTTAAATCCTTTAATCAAGGTGGCATTCTAATGGAATGTGCTTAAGTCCTCTGACTGGGCCACTCCTAACAGGGTGATTGAAATCCTTTAACAGGGTCACACCTAATAGTGTGTTTGTAAACCTTTAACAAGGTTGGCTTTTCACAGAGCTCACTTCAGAAGAGTGAAAATATCAGTAACATGTTACAAAGTGGTTTTTCCCAAGTTGGGTTTCCACTATAAATTTTGGTGTTATACTTGTGTGAATGTTTTGTTATGTATGTTTTGATATTCTGCAAGTTAATTACTATTAGACAGTGGACTGCATGTTATATATTTTCTAAAATATGTTCTCTAGAGACTGAGTTGAGTTGGTGATTAGATTTGAGTTTGTTGAAGTATTTGAATGTTCAATTGGTACATCTGGACCTATGAACAATTGATTCACTCCCCCTCTCTATTGTTCTAAATTATACTAACAAAAACATTTTGAAGGGTGCCCTCAAAGCTTTGAGAAATCAACACTGTTGAGCATTTGGCTTGTAATATCATCAATAGTGATTTGGGAGGTGTGGAAGGAGAGGAACAAAATAATTTTTATGGGCAAAGAAGAGATTTTAAATAGTCTCAAGAAGAGAATTAATAATGCTATTGAGGAGACCACTAGGGTAGCATCTTCTCAGTTCTTCAACCCTAAGACTCCTTACACATAGCAAGATAAACGGATCTAGCAAGTTTGGCTAGGGATTAATATAAGGTTTTTGAATGGGATTGATTGGGTGAATCCAATGTCTTTGTATGTGGACACTATGGTGTGGACAAAACTTGCAGAGGGGTGGTGGAAATAAAATTTTGATGAGGACTCAAAGGGGAATCGTGGACCATTAGGAGTAGGTTTCATTATTCAGGATTGGAATGACAACACCATAACATTAGTAGGTAAGAGACTCGATGATGGGACCGATAATGTGGCAGAAGCTAAAGCAACTCTATTGGCAGTCAAAGTGGCTAGGATCTTAGGGTCTACAAATTTTCACTTGGAAGGAGACTCGCAAATTATTATTAATGCAATTTTCAAAGGCTCACTGCAAGCATGGCACCTCCAAAACTATGTAGATCTAATTAGTGGTGAGTTAGCTCTTATGGAGGATTTTAAAATTTCACATGTAAAGAGAGAAGGGAATAAATAAGTGGACACATTATCAAATTGGGTACTTTCATTCACAACTATAGGAGAAATAAAGTTGGAATACCTTAGGATTTTAAAATTTTAAAATTAAAGGGAATCATTTTTAAATAAATATTCTAGATTATTTTGTGGAAAGATGGTAGATGAGGTGGTGGCATTGTATGATGGTTAGAAATTAAATACCGAGAGATGGTCAAAGTGACAATAGGAGATTTGGGAGGAAAAATCATTAACTGTGGGGGAAGTTTTATAAATTTGATAAATCTTCCTATTTTATTTCATTATGTAATTATAGGTTTTTCATTCTGAGCTTGGGTGTCAAGGATGGAGACATCTTTTACCCTCTAGGAAAAGAAGTGGAAAAATCATTTCTACTAGCCATTGACACAATAAAGGCCCAATGGAGTGTTTTGATTCCATGATCATAGATTGGTGGACAATGTCTTCATGTTGTTGGGAGACATGTTCAATAAAATAAAAAACTATGACAAGACAAACTCAGATGTTTATTTGATGATTATGGCATGGATTTTAAAACTTGGTGAGTTGGTGGAGAATGTGAGAATGATAATTCTCACCATTGTTCCTTTAGAATTTCTTGGAGATTTGGACCCCCTCCTGGCATGCGCAGTTCCTGGGCTAGGAATGAATTTCATGGATGATCCAAGGCACATTGAAATGGTTGGAAACACAAAATACACACCATTTGTGTGGAGGTTCGAGGAGAAAAATCATATACATAGGTTCAAGGAGGCCCAGATGAGATGGACAACATTGAAGCTGGTGTTGATGATAAATCAACTTGATGAGGAGATTAAAGAGTTGAAAAGTAATGCAAGAATTCTTGAAGTGGAGGTTCCCCAAAAATGAAGGTCGCCAAGAAGAGGATGCAGAGATGGCAATGGTGGTGGTGGTGAAGTGGCTTTGACAAGGAGGGTATGGGAGCAAAAATGTTCTCGTCATGAAAGGAAATGCATGCCCTTGTGCCTTTTTTGTTGTGTTTTGTGTTCGTATAGTTTATAGTTATTATCCATTTTTTGTAACGAAATTGTAATGAAGGTCGAGTGGTTTGTTTTGTTTGTAACTCCCTATAATTTTGTTGTTGAAAACAAATTACATTTTTTTGTTTACTGGTTAGTGCGGGGTAGGGTTAGGGTTTTGGATTCTCTGGTAGCAAGTTGTAAGGAATTGTAATGGGTGGTTTGATGGTAGGGTTTGGTGTTGGTCTTTTAGATTTCAAAAGTTTGATGTAAAAATACTATAGTTTATTAATAAAACAAAAATCTATTACCGAAAAAAAATTCATTTTTTAAAGATTATTTCTAAAAAATATTCTTCTCATTTAATTTTTAAATAATTAAAATCATAATGTCTTATTCAAAATAATATAAATAATTTATTTTTAAAAAATTTACTTTAATTTATATTACTTTATGAAATATAATTTTAAACAATATAATTTAATAAATATATTTAATAATTCAACTAATAAATATAATATTCTTTAGGATTAGGGTTTAATTTGGTATATTATTAAAATTGGGGTACAATTACATTAAGAGTTAGAGTTTAAATTGGCTTAATGTTCAATTAGGTTTTGAGTTATGGTTCAACTTGGTGTAGGGATATGTTTATAATTTAATTTGGTTTAGGAATACATTTTAATTATTTTAGTGTTAGGGTTAAGCTTGAATTTACTTTAGAACAATTATGTTAATGATTAGTGTTCATTGATTGATTATTACAATTAGGGGTTTATTTTGTTTAATGTTAGATTTAGTATTTTTAATTTGTTTAAGAGTTAAAGTTACATTTGCAGTTAGGGATAGGATTCATTTTGATATAAGGTTGGGGCTATGGCTCATTTTGGTTTGTTATCAAGGTTAATACTTATTTATGATTATGAATCATTTATATTTATGATTAGGGTTCATTTTGGTTTACAATTATGGTTCATTTAACATTGAACCATATTAAACAATAATCCTTAATAATATTGTATTAAGGTTCATTTTATACCCTAACTATAATAGTAAACCAAGTTGTATGATCCCAATCACCCCAACCCTACTTAAATCCTAATTGTAATAAAACACTGCCCATGAACATATTTGAATGCTAATCATAGTTGAGTTTATGACCTAACCCCGTTCGATCCTAGATTATAACCCTAATTAACAGTTAACTATAATACTAATTTACCTAATCCTAACTACTGATAAACATAATTGAATGCTAACTCTAATTGAATCTTCACCCTATGTAATGCCCACCCTAGTACCTTTATATTTTGGACTGATAGGATTATTACTATTTTACTTTGGATTATATGTTTGGACTATTTCATTTCATGATGGGACATTTGAGCATATATATTTGGTAAATAGAATTAATTATGGAGATAATAAGTAATTTGGCATAAAATGATATATGTTTAGGAATGAACTATTGTGAAATAATTCATACTTGATTTATAGTATTATGTTTATGATGGATCTAACCCTACTAATCCCACTATGTTTTGTTGATTACACTATTTGATGTGAGTGTGGGATGAGGAGAGGCAGTCCTAGTTACTCCTATGGGAGATCCACACAATGTCGCACTCTCCCTCCTTGTTTTCCACTATTTGTGCATATATATGTATACATGTTGGTGTACTCGGTTAGTGTTGCAGGATGCAAGTACCAAGAATCGACTCCACGTGGCTACACAGGTTTAAGCATGCCTTCAAAATCCTTGAATTGTTGTTGTGTGGAGAGTTTACCAAGTTACTCTGAAGGAAATCCCATGGACTTAAATTCATGTTAGGAGGTTACCTTAGTTGGGGGTTTTGTGTGCAGTGTTATGATTTTGTTGTAAGTTGGATATACTCTTATATGAATATATTTATTTTCATTTGTATTATTATTAGATGTGTGTTATATATGTATGTGTATATGAGTGCACACATATATACCTATGCATATATAAATATTATTACTAATGTATTTTTACTTTCTTGTATAATGGTATCTTTGATGTTTAAATAAACTTTATTAAATAAAAATAATAATAGAGTAAAAATAAAGCTTTTTTGGTAAAACTAGCTATCTAGGATATTTGAACCCGAGACCTCCTAGAAGTTAGGCTAGTTTGTTTCCAATTGGGATATGTATGTTATTTGAGAACTTTTGTGTTCCCTTTTCTTGTTATGGCCTTGTTTAGGGAATAAGTTAATTAAAATAATCAAAAGGCTTTTATATTGTTTATAGGGGGATGTTTAATTAATCTCCAACCAACTATAGTAGTTGGAGAAGTTTCTTCCCATAAAGAAACTCCACCAACCATATATTTGGGAGGATAAATTATTCACAAGAGAGGAGTTTGGGGATTGGAAAATTTAGGAGAAATTTGGGAAGTTTTTCCAGAAGGGTTATTTTGGGATTTCTCTGTATTTTGAATCACCATACTAGTTTTGTGAGGGCACTAAGGATTTTTTCTAAGAATTGTTGTTGAAGGAAAGTCTATCCGAGAAGTCACCATCTCTCAAGTTTGGAAGGTTTTTGTGGTGTGCTCATTTTCAAGAAGGGATTCTCCGGAAGACTCTAGGTCGGGTCTGGAATTGGGAAGAATCACTTTTATACCATGTGTGTGCATGTCTTATGGATATTTGATATACATATTGTTGGAATACTATTGAAATGATAGAAAATATATTAGGTTGTCTATTCATGGTTATAATATATGTATCCGGGAAGTTTTATTAATATGTCTGTAATAATTCTCTTTCAAATCTCTTCCTAGGAATTTTAGATTGTTTTCATTAGTATATTTTGGTGTATTTTCTTGTTTACTTATGGTTTAGGGAATTTTAGGAAATTTTAGGGAAGGTTGGGATGGATTAGGGAAGAAGTGTAGTTAGATTCCCCTTCTATGTATTTGTAGATTTTTACTTTCATTTTGTAATTTTGATCATATAGTTTTGTTTTGTGTTTTATGATTTGTTGAGGAAGTGTTCTGGAAGTGGTACTAAGGTACCTAAATTTAGTAGACCTCAGGGAACCTTCCCTAGGCACTCTCCACACTTGAAACTTTTATGCTTGGGAAATTTTGAGTATTTTTTTAGACAGTCTCATACGAGATGGCCTAGAATCTCGTACGAGAATATACTACAACCCATATGAGCATGTGTGGAATGTCATATGGACATGTGTGGAATTTTGTATGGCATTGTGGGAAATCTCGTATGGGGTTTTGGAGGGTCCTGAGGGCTCAATTTGGCCATATTTTGGGCATGTGACTCCAACAACTTATTCCCTATGCCTAGTCTACTACTTTTCTCACTTATGTGTGTCCATCTCTTTCTTTGTTGGTGTTATAATGTGTTATATAAGATGTTTTAGTACTTGGCATTATTTCCTCATGTTCATATAATGAGGCTAGGACTCTTCCTAAGGGCTTGAGAGCACAAGAGGGTTCCTTAGATCTGCAAGTTGAACATTTTGAAGTAAATTATTATTTCTTAGCTTGTGTGTGGGTAGAGTAATAGGTACCATAGGTGAGTGGCTCACCATAGGTGTTGGAACCCAAAGTGGTTGCCAGATGATCCTATGGGTGAGTTGGTAAACAAGTGATAACATTAATAATAAACTTGGGAAAGGAGGGTTTCAAAAGATAATGAAAGACACATAATGTAAGTCCACATAGACCTATTGGAGTACCAGGACCATAGGTAACTACCAGGGTGGATCCTTATTCAGAAAGGTGGGACCGAGGTTACATGGTTGCTAGGGAAGATCCCAATATGCAGGCTGTGTGATGACACTCACCTAGATGGTATGCTAGAAACCTAACCTATGTGTATAGTATGATGATATTTTGGTTATGTCTTTTCGTTTGTTTTCAAATGATTTTTTTGTAAAGCCTTAGGTTTCTTTAGGCCTTGTGAGTATCTTGGTTCTATCTCCTAGCACGAGGGTGGAACTTCTCTAGTTTCACATGGTTGGGTGGCAAATATCTTTCAAGGTACTGTTCATGGTTTGTGGCTTGGATGTGTTTCAGATTTCATGCAATAATAAAGTTTTCTCAATTTGTATCATGTACAATTTATATTGTAATGCAAGATGTAAAATATCTCTTTTTAATCCTTTGGGCTATTGGGAATTGAAATAATAAAGCGATGTAATTAGGGAGGGATAGTTTTAGGGGTTTTCAAATGAGGTTATTCAAAAATTCAAAAGTTGTAATTTAAAAATGCAATCTTGTATTCTTTATTTTATTTGTCCTATGTTGAAAGAAAAGTTACCTATTCTAGTGGCCAAACATTCAATTTTGGATCAGGTTCTAAAGGGAACTATGACCAAGAAAATTCCAACTCCAAGAACCAACAATCATCTTTTAAAGGAGGATACAATTTCTATAAAAATAAATTCTAGAATAATAACCAAGGCAATGGGAAGTTTCAACAACCCCAGAACTGTAGCAATAATCAGACTCAGCAAATGGTTCCCCTTGAACCATCCCAAAATTCTTAGAATTTCAATAAAGGGGGTTATCAACAATCTAGTGGGGTAAAAGCACAAAGTTGTGTCATGTTTCAGGACAACGTATCAGCATAGCTGAATTTGAGTATTTCTAACTAAAATTATTTTTTGTGAAACATATGGTCTAGCTAGATTCATTCTAGCTAAGTTATATAAGTTCTTCACCTTTTCCAATTGGAAATATCTATTAAATGCATGTTTTATAACAATTACTAAAGAAATAAAATTATTTCAAAAAAGCAACGTTTCAATAACTCTTACTCTTTTTAATGATATTTTTTTACAAATATAAAAATACCCCTTTTTAGAGCAGAGTCAAGATTATCATCATATAATTTTTATAGTATTTTAATTAGATCTAATATATTATAGTTTCAAAATACTACAAGTAGGTATTTTAACATTCGAGAACAAGATGCTTCAAAAATAGAAAAAAATAGTAAAGCTTATCAAAAAAATTGAAAATTTATATTTAACACTAGCAGAGAGAGTTATCTTCAAAAGTGTGTAATTTATTTTCTGAATGGTGTAGATTTGATAGGGGAAATTTGACGCGAGATGAAAACTGTCAATTTCATGTATGTTCGACTTTGAGTAGTTATAACAGAGAAAATATACATTGAAAACTAATTTTTCTTCTTTTTTGCACTAGCTATACATTTTATCTATGACATATTTTGAAATCAAAGAAAAAAGAGATTATTTGCATATACTTTTTTGGTGCGGACAAGACCCTCATTTTTCAGCATTTTTCAGCAAGTAAAAAATGCACTTAAAAAATTTAAAAACCATGTGAATTCTTGTTCAAAATTTTTTTAAAAAATTATAGCCATAAACTTCATCCACTTTTACACATTTCATTAGTTTACATCATCTCCAAATTTTAAACATAAATGTCATTTTTATGTCATTAAAGTTAAAAATTTTGTGTGTTGTTGACCTTTTCCTTTATAAAAGTGTGACATAGCTTTGTACTTTTACCCAGTGCACCTCCTACAAATAACTTTGGAAAAAATATTGGGTGTTACTCTTGTGGACAACAAGGACACATTGCAATTCATTTCCCTCAACACACTAATTTCACCAATTAGAATCAGGTAGTTCAAGAACCAACTGTGGGAAATGTTGGCTGATCTCATAGGGTGTTTTCTGCAGTAGAGCATAGACAAGATGATCACTAGAACACTATCATAGAGACTTTAGGTTCATTAAAGGGTAAACCTATTTCTATCCTCTTCAACTTGGGATAAATTGACTCCTTCATATCTCCTTCTTTAATAGAAAAGTGTGGGCTAATGGTAGTAGGGCAGGGAGTTAAGTGGTAGGTAGAGCTAGCCTCTAGGGCTAAAATGACCATAGATTTGTGTGTTCAAAATTACAATTTGGGATTAGGACCTTTTTTACCAATTTTGATCTTCAAGTAATTCTTCTTGGATTTTATGAAGTTGTCCTAGGAATGGACTAGTTAGCAACTGATGAAGCCAAGATAAATTGCAGAAAGAAGCTCATTCATTGCATAGATGATTTGGGGAATCCCAACACTATTGTGGGAATCTATTGACCTATATCACTTTGGTTGATATCAGCAATGCAACTTAAGAAATACAAGAGAAAGAGATGTCAACTTCTTACAGTCTCAGTTAATTACTTGGTTGACAAGGAAGATAGAGAAATAAGACTTGAACACCCTTTACTTCAAGAGTTTGCAGATGTCTATCCAACTAAGATACATGGAATGCCTCCCAAAAGAGACATTGATTTTCGCATAGAGTTGGTGCCAGGTACCGAACCCATCTCCAAGGCTCCTTATCGTATGACCATGCAAGAGCTAAGTGAGTTAAAAGTAAAATTAGAGGAACTCTTGGAAAAAGGCTTCATCAGATCAAGTGTGTCACCATGGGGAGCTCTAGTAATCTTTGTAAAGAAAAAGGATCATTCACGTAGGTTATGCATAGACTATCGTTAACTCAACAAAGTAACTATTAAGAATCAGTACCCTTTGCTAAGAATTGATGATCTATTTGATCAAATTGAAGGATCCAAAGTATTTTCACAAATTGATCTTTAGTCAGGCTATCATCAATTAAGAATTCATGAAGCCGACATTCACCGAACAACTTTTTGTACTCGGTATGGGCATTATGAATTCACCATAGTACCTTTTGGTCTCACAAATGTACCTTTGGTGTTCATGAATCTCACGAATGGGGTATTCGGGACCTTCTTAGATAAGTTTGTTATAATAATTTTGGATGACATTTTGGTGTACTCTAAATTAGTAGAAGAGTGTGAACAACACCTTTGACAAGTTGTATAGTGCCTTCGTGAGAATCAATTGTTTTCTAACTTGGAGAAGTGTGAATTCTTCCAAATAGAAGTTACGTATCTTGGTCATGTTATCTCAGGAGAAGGTATAGTAGTTGAGCCCACAAAGATACAAGCTATAGTAGAATGGCCAACACCCACCAACATCTCTGAGGTTCATAGTTTCATGGGTTTAGCTGGATACTATAGATGCTTCATCCAAGGATTCTCTAGGGTAGCTCATCCCATCACTTGCTTGCAAAGGAAATGGAAGAAGTTCATTTGGAATGAGAAATGTTCAAAATATTTTCAGATCCTTAAGGAAAAATTGACCAATGCCCCGATTTTGGCGGTACTTGACCCCGCTAAAAATTTTGTGGTTTGTACTGATGCCTCCCTAGAAGGCATAGGGGCAGTTTTGATGCAAGAAGGTAGAGTTATTTCTTATGAGTATAGAAAGCTTAAGGACCATGAGCTTAACTACCCTTTTCATGATTTTGAGTTAGCAATTGTAGTTCATGCCTTGAATCATTAGAGACACTTCTTATTGGGACATGATTTGAATTACACATTGATCACTGAAGCCTTCACCGGTGGATGGAGTTCCTTTGTGAATATGATTTTGAGGTTAGATATATCCAAGGTAAAGAGAATGTGGTAGCAGATGGTTTGAGTAGAAGGAGACATGAGCTATCCATGCTCTCCCTTTCTATTGATTTGAGAAGCTAGATTTTGTAGACACTCCATTTAGATAATTTGTATCAAGAAGTTAAGGCTAATATTGAGTCAAGAAGGGCCTTAGAAGGAAGGTTCTCAGGTTATTCCTTAGAATCATATGGGTTATTGAGGTAGTAGGGCCAAATCTATGTACCACTTTCAAGTGATCTTTAGAAAGTTATCATGGTGGAAGCACATCGCACCCCCTATTCAGCTCATCTAGGAGTTAAGAAGATGCATTCAGATCTGCGATGGTTATACTTTTGGTTAGGTATGAAGAGGGATATAGCAAATTTTGTGGCTAGGTGTCTAGAATGTCAGAGGGTCAAGTTCAAGAATCATCACCTAGCAAGTCTCATTCAACCACATTTGATTCTTGAATGGAAATGGGATACGATATCCATGGATTTCATTGTGGGACTCCCAGTCACTTATTGGAGACATGATTCTATCATGGTCATGGTGGATAAGTTAACTAAGGTAGCACATTTTTCTCCCATGCAGTCCTCCTATACTGCCACCTCAATAGCCAGAGTCTTCATGAAGGATATAGTCTGGTTGCATAGTGTCCCTAGAAAGGTGATCTCTAATAGGGATCCAGTGTTCACTTTAGAGTTTTGGACCTCCTTGCAACATGCCTTAGGGACTCAGGTGAATTTCAATTTGACATATCATCCAGAGACTAATGGTCAGATAGAGTGAGTTAATCAAGTTCTTGAGGACATGCTTAGGATGTATGTGATGGATAGATAGACCCATTGGGAAGATTATTTGTACCTAGTGGAGTTTTCATGCAATAATGGTTATCACAGCTCTATTGGAATGTCACTATTTTAGGCTCTTTATGGTTTCCCTTATTGTACCCCTCTGAGTTGGGATCTCTTAGAGGATAGAGTACTTCTTGGCCCTGATATGTTATAGGATATGGAGCAATAGGTTTAGAGGATCAGAGAGCATCTTATGATATCTCAGGATAGGTAGAAGAAGTATGTTGATGCTCACAAGATTGATAGACATTTTTTTGTTGGAGATAAGGTTTTTCTAAGAGTCCACTTGTGTAAGATCCATATCCATTATGGAAAAGGTTCTAAGTTGGTAGCTATATTTGTGGGTCCATTTGAGATCCTTGAGAGGATAGGACCGGTTACTTATCAACTCACCCTACCACCCAGCCTCACACATGTGCATGATGTGTTTCATGTATCCATTCTTAGAGAGTATATTCTTGATTTGACACATGTTTTGGATTGAAACACTTTACAGGTAGAGGATGGGCAGCTGGCTTTGCAGCCAGTACATATACTCTAGCAGTGGACTTTGACCCTCAAGGGTCACAACATAGAGTAGGTAAGGGTCCTATGGGACTCCAGTGATGAGACCTCTTCCACTTGGGAAGATGCTAGCAAGTTCAGATCTGCATATCCATACTTGTTTGTAGGCTTCTAGGAGCAAGCCTAATTCTAGGGGGAGAGGATGTAATGCCCACCCTAGTACCTTTATATTTTGGACTGACAGGATTATTACTATTTTACTTTGGATTATATGTTTAGACTATTTCATTTCATGATGGGACATTTGAGAACATATATTTGGTAAATATAATTAATTATGGAGATAATAAGTGATTTGGCATAAAATGATGTATGTTTAGGAATGAACTATTGTGAAATAATTTGTACTTGATTTATAGTTTTATGTTTATGATGGATCTAACCCTACTAATCCCACTATGTTTTGTTGATTACACTATTTGATGTGAGTGTGGGATGAGGAGAGGTAGTCATAGTTACTCCTATGGGAGATCCACATGATGTCACACTCTCCCTCCTTGTTTGTCACTATTTGTGCATATATTTGTATACATGTTGGTGTACTCAATTTGTGTTGCAGGATGTAGGTACCAGGTGTCGACTCCACCTAGCTACACAGGTCTGAGTGTGCCCTTAAAATCCTCAAACTGTTGTTGTGTGGAGATTTTACCAAGTTACTCTCAAGGAAATTCAGTGGACTAAGATTCTTGTTAAGAGGTTACCTTAGTTGGGGGTTTTGTGTGCAGTGTTATGATTTTGTTGTAAGTTGGATATACTCTTGTATGAATATATTTATTTGCATTTGTATTATTATTGGATGTGTTTTATATATGTATGTGTATATATGGGTGCACACATATATATACCTATGCATATATAAATATTATTACTTATGTATTTTTACTTGCTTGTATAATGGTATCTTTGATGTTTAAATAAATTTTATTAAATAAAAATAATCATAGAGTAAAAATAAAGCTCTTTTTGGTAAAACTAGCTATCTAGTAGATTTGAACTTGAGACCTCCTAGAAGTTAGGCTAGTTTGTTTCCAATTGGGCTATGTGTGTTATTTGAGAACTTTTGTGTTCCCTTTTCTTGTTATTGCCTTATTTAGGGAATACGTTAATTAAAATAATTAAAAGGTTTTTATATTATTTATGGGGGATGTTTAATTAATCTCCAACCAACTATAGTAGTTGGAGAAGTTTCTTCCTATAAAGAAACTCCTCCAACCATATAGTTGGGAGGATAAATTATTCACAAGAGAGGAGTTTGGGGATTGGAAAATTTAGGAGAAATTTGGGAAGTTTTTCCATAAGGGTTATTTTGGGATTTCTCTATATTTTCAATCACCATTCTGGTTCTGTGAGGGCACTTAGGAGTTTTTCTGAGAAGGAGAAAGGATTTTTACTGAAGGAAAGTCTATCTAAGAAGTCACCATCTCTCAAGTTTGGAAGGTTGTTGTGGTGCGCTCATTTTCAAGAAGGGATTCTCCACATGACTCCAGGTAGGGTTTGGAACCAAGAAGAATCACTTTTCTATCTTTTGTGTGTGTGTGTGTCTTATCAATATTTTATATACATATTGTAAGAATACTATTGAAATGATAGGAAATATATTAGGTTGTGTATTCATGGTTATAATATATGTATCTGGGAAGTTTTATTAATATGTCTGTAACAATTCTCTTTCAAATCTCTTCCTGGGAATTTTAGATTGTTTTCATTACTATATTTTGGTGTATTTTCTTGTTTACTTATGATTTATGGAAGTTTAGGAAATTTTAGGGAAGGTTAGGATGGATTAGGGAAGAAGTGCAGTCAAATTCCCCTTCTATGTATTTGCAGATTTTTACTTTCATTTTAAAATTTTGAGCATATAGTTTTGGTCAATGTTTTATGGTGTGTTGAGTGGGTAGGGGACTAGGTAACCTAGCTGAGTGGCTCACCATAGGTGTTGGAATCCAAAGTGGTTTCTAGATGATCGTATGGGTGAGTTGGTAAACAAGTGATAACATTAATAATAAACTTGGGAAAGGGGGGTTTCAAAAGATAATGAAAGACACATGATGTAAGTCCACATAGACTTGTTGGAGTACCCGGACCATAGGTAACTACTAGGGTGGATCCTTATTCAGAAAGGGGGGACCAAGGTTACATGGTTTCCAAGGAGGATCCAAATATGTAGGCCATGTGATGACACTCACCTAGATGGTATGCTAGAAACCTAACCTATGTGTATAGTGTGATGATATATTGTTTATGTCTTTTCTTTTTCTTTCAAGTGATTTTTTTGTAAAGCCTTAGGTTTCTTTAGGCCTTGTGAGTATCTTGGTTCTATCTCCTGGCACGGGGGGTGGAACTTCTCTAGTTTCACATGGTTGGATGGCAAATATCTTTCGTGGTACTATTTGTGGTTCGTGGCTTGGATGTGTTTCAGATTTCATGCAGTAATAAAGTTTTCTCAATTTGTATCATGTACTATTTATATTGTAATGCAATATGTAAAAGATATCTTTGTAAGCCTTCGGGCCATTTGAGGTAATTTTAAATGTAATTGTATTTATTATTGGGAATTGAAAGAATAAAGTGATGTAATCATGGAGGGATAGTTTTAGGGGTTTTAAAGAGAGGTTATTTGAAAATTGAAAAGTTGTAATTTAAAATGCAATCTTGTATTCTTTCTTTTATCTATCCTATGTTGGAATGGAAAGTAAGATTTCAATGTGAGGGTTTAATTATAATTTTGTAGAGGCTAGTTCAAAAATTAAAAATGAAATGAAAGAAAATGATATAATTATAAAGTTGTGTATGAAAGATTATGTTCTTATTTTTACCTTAAATTCTAAAATGCAAAGTAAAAGTAAAAAGGAAATGAAATTCATTTTGATTAGTAATGAAATGCAATGATTTTATATTGGTAAATGAATCCAATAAGGGAACCTTTAAGGAATGTTCTTTGTGGATGTTAACAATGAAATGTTAGAATGTTAAAAAAAATTGTTAGTTGTAATTTTATGCTAAAAGACATGATTCCTTATGGGTTCCCTAGCGGGGAGGTTACACCCTAACCCTATTTAATACCTAATTGTAACCCTACTTAAACCATGTCATTAAGTATTAGTAAACCCTATAAAAATAACCATAATTGATCAATAACTATAATCCTACTTAATTCATAATTGTAATTGAACCTCAATCATTACGCTAACCCAAAATGTGTCATAAAGATTTATTCCTAACTCAAACTATTATTGATTCATAATTGTAACCTTCAATGAACACCATCCCTAATTGAACCATAACTCTAATTAAATCCCAAGTCTAATTTAATATAATCATATGGTTTAGGACTATGATTTAATTTGGTTTAGGATTCTGATTTAATTTGGTTTAGGATTATGGTGCAATCTAGTTTAGTATTAGGGTTATGGCTCAATTTGGTTTATTTTAAGGGTTAGGGTTAAATTTGGTTTAGGATTAGAGTTTAAATCTTGGTATATAATTAAAATTGAGGTACAATTTAGTTTAGGGTTAGATTTTAATTTAGTTTAATGTTCAATTAGGTTGTGAGTTATAATTCAACTTGGTGTAGGGCTAAGTTTATAATTTAACTTTCCTAATCCCTAACCTTGAACCAAAATGAATCCTAGCCATAAACCATTAATTGAATCCCAACCCTAACACTAAATCAAAACCCAAATTCATTTATATCCCTTATAAAACCCTAACACAAATTAAACACTAACACTTATTAATCAATAACCAAACCTAAACATAATTAAATCTAATTGAACACTAAAACATATTGAACTTTACCTTCAAACCTAACCATAACACAAAACCAAATTATATCATTATCCTAAAACTTATAAACCTAACACTAATCCTCTACAAAGTTAAAACCAAATTAAGCCATCATCAGAACATCAAACCAACTTGAACAATAATACTAAACTAAATTGAAAAATTATAAACCAAATTGAACTTTAAACTAAATTGAATCCATAATATTTAAACTAGATTTAATCGATTCTAAACTAAATTTAACCCATAGTAAACAAAATTTAATAACCAAATTGAGCTCTAACTAAACCAAATCAAACACTAACTAACCCAAATTAAACACTAATCCAAAACCTAATTGAATATTAAGCCAATTTGAACCCTAATCCTAAAATAGATTATACCCTACCGTAATAGTAACATTAAACCAAATTTAAACCTTACCCTAAAAAAATTAAATAATAACACTAAAATAAATTGAACCCTTACACTAAACCTTATTGGAAATTGAACCCTAATGCTAATCCAAATTGAAATGGAATTGTTAACCTAATTAACTATAATTAATTGAACCATAAACCTAAATGAAAAAACCTAAAGCCAAATTAAAACCTAACCATAACACTGAACCAAATTGAACTCTAATCCTAAAATAAATAGATTTGTAACCATATCCTTGAAAGAATTGAGTAAACCAAAACCCTATATTATCCTAAACCAAAATTTGTCATAAAGATTTTCTCGTAAATCAAATTGTTATTAATTCATAATTATAACCCTCAATGAGAAATATCCCTAATTGAACCATAAATCTAATTTAATATAATCATATGGTTTAAGATTATGATTCAATTTGGTTTAGTATTAAAATTGAGGTACAATTTGGTTTACGGTTAGAGTTTAATTTGGTTTAATGTTAAATTAGGTTTTGAGGTATGGCTCAACATGTGGAGATGGAAGGAATAGAAGAACAAAAGGAACCAGGACCTTTTATCAAGAATAACACTCATAAGGAACAGACATGCATGATCACTTCGTCTAAGGAGACTGTTGGTCTCTCTCTTGATTCAAATCCACTGCTGGTTTCTAGGGTGGAGGATAGTCTGGATTCAATAAAAGGAAGGGACTCCAACCTTGGTCTTCAGGGAACAGGTGAAGACATGAAAGCTTTAGATCAAAATAGTAGTGAAGCCTTGAATGTTATTTTTTTTGGGACTGAATCAAGGTGGGATCATCTCAAAGGACAAAATGATGACTCTCAAATAATGGAAGTAGAGAAAAATAAAAGCCCTTGGATACAAGTTAAGAAAAAATCTCCAGAAGGAAAAGGATCTGGTCCCTAGCTAAGAACAGATAACAAAAAAGACTAGACTCCCCTATCAGGAAAATACAATTCAAGGGATTCTATAGGATGCTCGACATCTAGATCAAACAAAAAGGGGGGACAAATCAAATATGGAGGAGTCTAGACAAGAGGACACCAACAAAAGGTGGATACTGGTACTCCCAAAAGAGATAGAGGAAGAGTCTCAGAAAAGGATTAGAGAGAGCTAGAAGCAAAATAGAATATAGTTGATGGAAGATAGCTCACCATTGATCAGGTTTGTTCCCCAAACCTTAAATGAAGATCTTATCTTGGAACATTAGAGGTCTAAATAGTCCTCATAAACAAGATATTGTTAGGAATTTAGTTAGAGATTCTAAGCCTAACATTCTGCTTATTCAAGAAACTAAAATGGTTAAATATAAGATAGCTAAACTCAACCTGCTTAAGAATGGTGAGAAGTTTGGTAGTGACTCGGAAGGGGCCTCTAGAGGACTGGCTATTTATTGGAACTCTAAGTGTTTTCACTGCATCTTATTGAGAGAAGATAAGAACTTTTTGGCTGTCAAAGTTAGTAGTATTAAGGATAACTTCTCTTGGACTCTGATTAATGTGTATGCTCCTAATACTAAATCAGGTAGACTCAAACTTTGGAAAAAGATTCATGAGCTTAGGAATGATTATCTAGATGAGAACTGGATGTTGATGGGAGACTTTAATACTCCTCTGAAAGAAGCTTAAAAAAAAGGTGGAAGCAACACTCAAGTGGAAAGCAAGGTGGACCTCATGGAATTTATAAGTAATGAAGGCCTGTTGGATGTTGATCTCAAAGGTATTGATTATACTTGGTCGAACAAGAGAGTGGGTGCTCACCTTATCTAGGTTAAGCTTGATAGAGTTCTTGTCTCTCATGACTGGTTTGCTAAGTTTTCTTGCACCCTCTCCTCTCTCAATCGTATTGGATCAGATCACTGCCCCATTTCCTTTCATGCTAATACTCTCAGTGGGAAAGGACATTCTCCTTTTAGACTTGAAAAAATGTGGCTAGCCCACCCAAATTTTGAAAACAGAATTAGGGAATGGTGGAATATTAAAGTGGAAGGAAAATTTATGTTCCAAGTAGCTAAAAAAATGGCAAATGTCAAAGAAAAAGTAAGACAATGGAATAAGGATGTCTTTGGTGATATATTCCAAACCAAGAATAAGATTCAAATTGAATTAAAAGAATTTCAAGATAAGATAAAATGTTCAGGATTGACTAAGGAAAGTAGAATTGAAGAAAATCTTGTTCTTGTTGACTATCACAATATCATATCGAAAAAGGAGACCTACTAGAGACAGAGATCTAGGTCCCTTTGGCTGAAAGCGGGTGACAAGAATACTAGATGTTTTCACCTTATAGCAATGAAGCATAAAGCAATGAATAGAATTAATTCTCTTGTCACTACTAGAAGTACGTTAACCAAAGAGGAGGATATTAGGAGATAAATGATGGGCTATTTGTGTCTCTCCTTTCCAAAGAGAAAGATTTAAATCAAGAGAACCAACACTCATTATTGAATTCTATTCCTTCATTTTTGGACTCTAAGGATAATGAATTTCTCAAGTCTATCCCTAAGGATGAAGAAATTAAAGAGGCTATTCACTCTTTTGAAGGAGAAAAATCTCCTGGTCCAGATGGATTCCAAATGTTTTTCTTTCAAACTTTCTGGAGGATCATAGGGAAAGATGTTTGTAAAGTTGTGAAAGAATTCTTTGGCTCTAAATCTATCCTAAAAGAACTTAATTCCACCTTTATAGCTCTAATTCCTAAAAAACTGGGAGCTAATGCTGCTGACTACTTCAGGCCATTAATCAGTCTTTGTAACTCATTGTACAAGATTATGTCTAAGGTTCTCACTACTAGGATCTTAAAGCTTCTCCCTCATCTCATCTTCCCTCAACAAAATGGATTTGTCCCGAGGAGACAAATTATAGATTCCATAATGGTGGTTCATGAGAATATTCATTCCTTGGAGAAATCAAGAAAATAGGGATTCCTGATGAAGCTCGACTTATCCAAAGCCTATGATAGAGTGGACTGGGAGCTACTTTCCAAAGTTCTTCAGGCTTTTGGTTTTGATAATGGAGTGATCAAGCTGATTATGCAATTGGTTTCTACAATGTCCTCATATGTGATTGTGAATGGTGTCTCCTCTCCCTTCTTTAGACCATCTAGGGGGTTGAGGCAAGGAGACCCAATCTCCCCTATCCTCTTTGCCATCATGGCTGAAAGTCTTGGTAGATTCATTAAGAACCAAGTTAATCAAGGGTAGATCAATGGCCTACAACCTTCTTCAGTAGAGATTAAATGTTCTCATGAACAATTCATTGATGACATGATTCTTATGGGGGAATCTACTGTTAAAGAGGCAAGGAATATTAAAAAAGCTCTCAATGTTTACTCTAATGCTAGAGGCCAATTGATAAACTGGGAGAAAAGATTTTTGTATTTCTTTAACACTCCTGAAGATAGAATGAACAAAATTTCCTCCATACTTGGGTGTAAGATAGGGAGGCTTCCTGCCCCTTACCTAGGTTTTCCATTGTGTTTGAAACCGGAGGCCAATTTTTGGAATGAAATTCTTGATAGATTCCACAAAAAATTGGCAGGGTGGAAAGGGGTGATTCTTAGCCAAGCTAGGAAAGTTCAACTATTGAAGGCTACTCTTCAAAACCTCCCTATTTATGCTCTAAGTCTGTTCAAAATTCCTTTGAATTATATTGACCTTATTGAAAAAATCCAAAAAAAGTTCCTATGGACTAGTGTGGAAGAGAAAAAGAGACTTAGTCTAGTGGCTTGGGAGAAGGTTTGTAAACCAAAGAAGCTGGGAGGGTTGGGCATCAGAAACATTACTAATACTAATAAGGCCCTTCTAGCTAAACAATGTTGGAGGATATTTGAAGAGGAAAAAGAGTGGAATGCTATAATCAAAAGAAAATACCATCTCACTTCTCTTGAAGGAATTCTTAAATCTCAAAATGATATCTAGGGGCCATTTGTTTGGAACAACATAAGAAAGGGAAAGAACCTAATCATTAAAGGGGCTAGATGGAAGTTGGGAAATGGCAGGAAGATTCAATTCTAGGATGACAAATGGCTCTCTGATAAACCTCTCATAGAGAATGAGGAGTGGAATTTTGTGATTCATGAATGTAAAGAAACAATAGGGGAAAAAGTGACAGACTACTGGATTAATGAAGAATGGATCGACTTGGGTTTGAGGGACATCAGATTAAAGGAGGTGAGTAAACAACTAAATAAGTGGTTTATTAGAGAAAATGAGCTTGATGATCTGATTTGGGGTCCTGCTATCTCTAGCAATTTCTCAATTGCCTCTGCCTTGACTCTTCTCATCCCTTCGAAGATTCAGCCTTTCTATGCTCAGGTATGGAATAAAGACCTTATCCCTAAAATTAACATGTTTTTTTGGTTTCTTTTCCAGAACAAAATCCTTACCATGGATAACCTCATGAGAAGAGGGATTCAAATGCCTAATAGATGCATCTTGTACTGTGAAGAAGCTGAGTCTTGTAACCACCTAATGATCCATTGCTCCTTTGCTAGTGAGGTCTAGGAATCCATCATTTTATCTCTAAATCTGATGTGGGTTGAACCTCACAATATCTAGGACTTTATCCAGCAATGGTAGAGCCCCTTTCATGACAAGAATGCTAAGGTTCTCTGGAAACTTGTTTTACCTCATTTTACCTGGCAGATATGGAAGGAGAGGAACAATAGAATTTTTAGAGATAAAAAAACTACCCCCCTTTTGGTCTCTAACTCTATTTCTAGAAGCATTATGGAGAACTACAAAAGTACTGGTAAGAAGGATATCAATCTATGGAACCCTAATCTTAAAAAGGATAATACCATTTCTTGGGAGAGCTTAAAGAGAAGAAATGATCTAAATCCTAGAGAGAATGTTATGTGGTTTGCTCCTCCCTTGGGATGGCTAAAAGGGAACTTTGATGGTTCTGCTAGAGGAAACCCTGGAAGGGCTGGAGGAAGAGGCCTCTTAAGAGACTGGGCAGGAAATTTTCTTGGAGCTATTGTGGTTTCATTGGGGATTCAAACCAACCACGTGGTGGAAGCTGAGGTGGATCTCTATGTGGTTAAGTTCACCAAAGAAATGGGATGCTCAAAACTTTGGCTTGAGGGTGACTCTCTCAACATTGTTAACTGTATTAAAGGGTAGTCAGTCGACTCTTGGACTATAGCACATACTATAAAAAAAATCAAAATGATTATCAACTCCTTTGAGGATTGCCACGTCACTCATATTTACCATGAAGGTAATAAGCTAGTGGACAGGCTGGCTAATGAAGGTACCCAAAGTGACATCATCAAATCATGGAGAGGGGAAGGAAATCTTAATGCCGAGATCATAAGTCTAATCACTTATGAAAAAATAAATCACAATGAAGGGAAAATCACTTAATATCATGATGACAAGGATGAAACAAGTTTCAAGGAGGGCTACATGTAATGCGAAGTGTGGGATAATTATTTTAGTGTTAATGATATATGGATCCTGGGTTATCTTAAGTAATCAGGAAAATGAAAGGAAGCATTACAGTGTGAAGAAGTTTACTGGTAAGGAGTCAAACTAGAAAAGTAGCAGAAAGCATAAAATGGGAGGTGGTCTAAGGAGAGAGGAGCCCACTAACTGTGAGAAATGGAGACAAGAGAGGAAGGTTTGGAAGAAGCTGAGAAAAGGAGGGGTCTCTCAGTACATGGAAAAGCTCCATGGCTATGACAAACAGGTTACTTCCTTGTTCACTGATGGCTAGGTTAGAGGTAAAGTAAATATATGGGGAAAATATTTCCCCCTTACTCTCTCTCTTTTGGCTGAGATAACTAGTTTGCCCCTCGAGGGAACTCATTTCCATAGAGGAAACCATAGGCTTGGTACCAAAGCTTTTAATCTTTTCCCAAAAACTGCTGATGAAAAAGGTCTCATGAAAAAAGGGAAAGGGGACTATGTTGATATAACTAAAATTAAGGATTTTTGGACTAAAATGTTGAAGGTTATGATCGAGTACTTTACTCTCAATGGGCGCTATTCCAAAATATACAACCTACATTTTGTCCTGGCCAATCACTTTAGGCATAATAAGTGGATTTCTTTCCAGTACTTTCTTATGAGCTCTCTGAATAGTAGCATAACGGAGCATAGGAAGAAGTCGAGTAACCCTGTGTTGCACAAGGGTTTGATTCTCCTCATTTTTTACTATGCCAAAGATATTAGCCCAAACCCAATTCCTAAAAGGTTCATAGGAAAAAGGAAAGAGTCCAAAGTGGTTGATAGAATGGCTGAAATTAGCAAGAAGGGGAAGAAAAACAAGGAAAAAAGTAATGAGGAAGAAGGCAAAAAGAGGAAGAAAAATAAAGAAAAAATCCCTAACAGCAGTGAAGAAGATGAAAAAAAAGATGAGGAAAAGGAAAGGGTTAGCGGGGATTATGCTAATGATAATAGCCCTCATTCTCAAGGAGAGGGATTTGCTAAGGGAGACAATGTGGAGGTGGATTCTGGTAATGAGGAGAGAGCCTGGGAAAAAGAGGGCACATACATTGATGATACTGAATAGGAAGAGGACAAGAATGACATCATGGATGATGATAATGAGGAAGAAGAAGGCAAAGATGAGGAGAATCAAGAGGAAGAAAAAGATTACGAAGGAGTTGAAGAGGAAGAAGATTCCCAGGACACCCCTACTGGGGATGTCAAGTATGATGCTCCAGAGTTCCTTACTGAAGAAGAAAAAAATGATACTGATTCTGACACTGAGGATGGTTTAGACCTAGCTAGTAAAGAGGATGGTAAAAATCAATAGGGGGAAAATTTGGGCCTTCTAAAGGGCCAGGATGAAGAGGTTATGGAGGCTGGTCAGAACTCCCCTGTTGAGGGTGAAAAAGATGAGGATCACAATGATCATGATGCGGGCTTGGACCAAATTACCATAGAGGAAGGCAAGAGCTACAAGGAGGAGACCTTAGATCCGCTGTTGGGTGCTATTGTGCAAGATGAGGGTAACAAAGCTAATGACCTAAGTACTTCTCTGGATTAGATCAAGCGGGAGATGCAGGAGATGAAGCTCCACTTTCAGGCTATGGAAAAAATATGATCACCCTGACTAATATCTTGGAGAAGCTGGAGAATAAGGTTTTGGATAAGGTAAATAATAAAAACTGGAATGAGGATATAGTTGCTAAAGTTAACAACAATGGAAACATGATCAATGAAGTCCTAAGTCATAGCAATGAGGGACTTGGTGTGACTGTCATGAACCTCAATATGCTACACAACTACCTAGAGAAAAGCTAGCTGGAAAATATGACAATTACCATTGAGGAGGATGCAGGGAATGTTGGTCTAGGAACGAGAACTAGAGGGAACACTCAGAGGAAGATCCCTGATAAGCCAAAGGAACTGAAGGACCTGAAAGATGCTATCCAGAAGATGGAGGACTTGAAGATGAAGGTAGAGAAAATGATAAAAAATAATTAGTTTGGTCTGGTTGGTTGCTGGGTGTTGCTGGTAGTTGTGCTAGTAACTGTCTTTCTTTGTTTTGTTGTCATTTCTAGGTGTGTTTTGGATCCTGCTTGTGTCTTTCTAGTAGGCATTTCATTTTGGTTAACTTTCTTGCTATATCTTTTTTCTTTAATGTAAATGGTTTCGGGTTCCATTCAAATCCTATTTTTACCTTAATCAAAAACATGATATAGGGCTATGTTTACAATTTAATTTTCTTTAGTAGCATGGTTCAATTTTTTTTAATGTTAGAGTTAGTTTAGGATAATTAGGTTAATGCTTAGGGTTTGATTTAGTTTATTATTAGTGTCAAGGTTTAATTTGGTCCAGGATTATGATTTAATATTATTGAATACTCAGTTAGGTATAATGTTAAGATTCAATTTGGTTTTGAGTTATGGTTCAATCGATTTTATTTATTATTAGAGTTAGGGGTTTATTTGGTTTACTGTTGGATTTAGTATTTATTTGGTTATAATACAAATTTTTTTATTCTTAGGGTTCATATTGGTTTATAATTAGGGTTAATTTAACACTAAACTATATCAAACCCTAATTCTTATATAGCAATATTGTATTAGGGTTCATTTCATACCTTAATTATAATAGTTTAATCCAAATTGTACCCTAGGGGTTAGAATGTAATTTAGTCTAATGTTCAATAAGGTTTAGGGTGTTCGGTCAACTTGGTTTATGGTTATGTTTATATTATTTAATCTATTTTAGGTTTAGGGTTTAATTGTATTTAATGTGTGGTTAAGGTTCTATTTGGTCTAGGGATATGTGTTAATTTGGTTGAATGTTCGATTAAGTTTAGTGTTAGGGCTCAATTTGGTTTTGGGTTAGAGTTTAATTTTATTTATTATTAGAGTTAGGGTTTAATATATCTTTTTTTAATCAAAAAGTGACAGAGCACTTATATTTTATTATTTTATAACTAGTTCAAGGGATTCCTCAGAGAAAGAACTAGAAAGAAAAATCTAATTCATAGTCCATGTACAAAATATGATCAAAGTACCTAGAATCTACCTCTAGTAATTAATTTTATAAAATATAATTAGCTGGAGAAATATATTTGCCAAATGAAAATCACAGTCAACATGCATCAGTTTACAAATGAAAAACAACAAGGATCATCACATAATATATGTAGCAGAAGATGTCATCTTTGCAAAAAAAATCTATAGTAAGTGTTTGTGCCAAATTCTAATGGGTTTGTCGAAGTATCTCGCTCATGCTGATAAGGTCATCGGAATAATATAAGACATCGTAAAAGAACAAAAATAGCTTTCTTGATACCCAATAAGCCCCATGGTATCATCAACATAGGATCCTACAAGTACCCGAAGACGTATTCTCATTCTGCTACACATTCTCAAAGGAGAATTGTTACTATAATTGATGGTGATGATGATGAAGACCAACCAAGATCTGAGGAATACAAGATAGTAGAAAGGTTAGATCAGTTATTGTCTTGTCATTGATGTAAAGAAATTGATTTATGGTTTATATTATGTTTCCATATCATTTGGTATATGATATAAGTTGAATGAATTAACGAGAAGAAGAAATGATATGTTGTGAAGTTGAAGAACTTAAATGGGAAATTGATACAAATCACACAATGCTAAGATTATGTTGATATAATTGTTTTCTACCTAACATATGATTATGTTAAGTCGCTAAAGTATGGTAATGAAGATTTGTCAAGTCAGTAAGCAAAAGAGATTTTTCTACCGAGCAAAAAAAGTCACTTAGTAAAGGCAAATGAACTTAAGAGACAGAACCTAAAGTTTTAGGCACCAAGTGAAGTTAACCAAAATTCAAAGTTGTCCATCAAGAAAGGAACAAAAATTAAATACAAGGATTGGAATGAAATTTAATGATTAGTTACGATGAGTTGGGTGGTTATGATGATAAGGAAAGTTATTTACTAAGATCTATGGATTAGGAAAATTCATGATGATGATCTTTGACTTAGATCTAAATGGTTAAAGTAGAAGGAATAAGTTTCAAGAAAATCTCAAGTTCCTAGGTGAAACTAAAATGTGTTACCGAGATCCAGATACAGTGAATATATTTATGAAATAAATTAGATGGATGAGATTGATTAAAGGAAAACATAATAACGCAAGAGAGGATGGGGTGAGGGGCCAAAGACACACCCTAACTAGATCACCCTTGTAGAGATCACATGCGGAAGCAACAAAACACAAGTGAGAGAGAGAATGCAGATACTTTCATATATTTATTTCAATTGATTCATACATGCCAGGCTGTAAGGCCTTCCCGGTTTAGGCCAGATATTACAATTCAAGTACATAAGTCCTCCAACATGTGAGGATCTGAAACAATCTCCAAACTTATAACTTCTATCTTCTAACTAAACTTCCTGACTAAACTACAACCAAAGATTACATTATATACAAGACGCTACCAAACAAGTCGGCCTTCAAATCCACCATCAACAAAAGGAACAACTAAATCTAGGTCCATGCACTTTCCAATGATATATACCAACATTAAATCCATGACCATAATTAATTGCAAGAGTGAGGCTCAGCGGGAAACTAAAACAAACAACTCGGTAAGCAAGGATAATCGAGCGCTAGACAGGCATCACCGAGCGCCAGGGAAATTCATCGAGCACCAAAGAGATACTGACCAACCTCGATAAACAAAGGAAATCATGCAACACTGAACCAACTCGGTCAAAGAAGGAACCAAGCAACACAAGATTGCCAAGGACCTGAGATGCTCCTACATCAGACACCTGGGGTTATTTGAAATGATTCTCCAAATCATGAAGTAGGTACGATCTGAGTTCAATCCAACTCAGATTGTGAAATCCATGAACTGTCTTCAATCAATCTATTCTTCCACTGTACTAGATATTCCATATACTTTTTTCCTCTTGTACTTCTACCAATTCTTTGTTCCAAAATCTTCTCAACTTATTCTATCTATTTCCTAGGATAATCATTTGGTACTGTCATTTCTTCATTTGAATCGTGATACTCATACAAATCAGCAATGTTGAAAATAGGTGATATATCCATGTCATCAGGTAACTCAATCTCATAAGCATTTCCACTGTCAAATCTCTTTAAAATATTGCAAGGACCAAACTTCTTCATTTCCAGCTTCCCATATGTTCCAACAGGAAATTTGCCCTTCTTCAAATGAACCATCACTTCATCACTGACTGCAAAAGCCTTATGTCTTCTAGATCTATTAGCTCTGTCTTTGTAATTTTGATTACTTTTCTCCAACTTATGTTTCACATCTTCATGCAATGTCTTCATGTACTCAGCAAACTTTACTCCTTCAGCACTTCTCTTTCCTTCATCAACAATATCTCTCAAATTTGATATACCTCTCGGTTGTATGCCATTTACAATCTCAAAAGGTGTTTTTCCAATACTCCTATTCACTGAATTATTGTATGCAAACTCTGATTGTGCCAACACAGAATCCCAATTACTTGGTGTGTCACCAACTAAACATCTCAAAAGATTTCCCAAGCTTCTATTCACAACTTATGTCTATCCATCGGTTTGTGGGTGAAATGTAGAACTATATTTCAACTCGGTGCCAAAATTTCTCCAAAGGGTCTTCCAAAAGTATCCAAAAAATTTACTATTTTGGTCAAAGACAATACTCCTCGGCAATCCACACAATCTGACAATTTCCTTAAAGAAAAGATCTACTATATGTACTACATCTGATGTCTTTCTACAAGGTATAAAATGTACTATTTTAGAAAATCTATCCACAACAACAAATATAGAATCATTACCTCTTACTGTCTTCAGTAAGCCAAGAACAAAATCCATACTAATGTCAATCCAAGGTTTCTTAGGAATAGAAATCGGTGTATACAATCTATTATTCTGACTTACTCCTTTTGCAACTTGACAAATTCCATAACTTTTCACAAATTTCTAAACATCTTTATACAACTATGACCAAAAGTATTTTTCCTTAAGAAAATTCAATATCTTATCAACACCAAAATGTCCAACCAAAACACTACTATGTTTCTCCTCTATCAAATTAGTTCTCATTGATCCTCTCGGTATACACAACTAAATACCTTTAAACAACATACCTCCTTAAATGAAATATTCTTCTCATTTAGTACTCGGTTGATCTTGAATAGGTGCTCTGTGTTAGGATTAACAAGACAGAAATAACAATTACATGCAAATATAACCAATATTAGAAAACAATAAACCACACAAAAGAGAACATAATACACAAAGATTTAATGTGGTTCACCCAATCCCTGGGCTACATCCACCAATAACAAGTCCAATATTATTATTATCCAGTGATTACAACCTGATAACAATTCGTAATCCCTTACAGCTCAATTCCACCACAAGTACTAAAAATCATACATAATGAAAACCCTAACCCTAAGCCATATTATACAATATTTTGCCGCTTTAGGGTTATAATGAGTTACCCCAGTGAGGTCAGGAGGAAAAGTGTACAGTACTTTCCTGGATAGTACTTTCCTGATTAGTCACCATAAGCTAACAATCTCCCACTTGGTGATTGATCAGTATCCACACTAAAAAACCTCCCACTTGGAGACTGATCCTATAGCAATACCGCTACCATATGAGGCTCCCACTGGATCAAACCACCCTGGACTCAGCTGTTCCTTTATTATGTTTAGTCTAGAAGACCAACTAAAGTTGAACATGAGTTCAACTTCTCCCTTGTTACTACCTTTGTAAACATATCTGCTAGATTATCATCTGTATGAATCTTTTCTAACTTTAACTTCCCATCATCCAAAACTGACCAAATGAAATGGTAACACAACTATATGTGTTTTTTCTTTGAGTGCAAAGCAAAATTCTTCACAAGATGAATGGCACTTTGGCTATCTGTATGCAAAAAATTATCCATCTGTGGATGTCCCAATTCTTCCATGAAGAATTGAAGCCATATCATCTCCTTGGCTGCCTCTGTAGTAGCAACATACTCTGCCTTTGTAGTGGATAAAGCAACCACCTTTTGTAGTTGAGAAATCCAACTCACTATTGTCCCACCAACACTAAATACATAATCTGTAGTACTTCATCTGCTATTTATATCTCCTGCCAAATCTAAGTCAACATAGCCTTGTACAGTAGTAGTAGAACCCCAAAAGTGTAAGCACTTGCTGGATGTACCTCTTTAAATACCTAAGAATCCATTTGACTACATTCCAATGCTCAATACCAAGGTTACTCATATATCGGCTAATGACTCCCATTGCATGTGCAATATCTGGCCTAGTACATACCATAGCATACATTAAGCTCCCTACAGCTAAAGCATAAGGTACCTTAGACATTTTTGCCTCTTCTTCTAATGTCTTACGACACATCTCCTTAGTCAATTTCAAATGACCAGGCAAAGGTGTGCTAACAGCTTTGGCATTCTCCATAGAGAAATGTTGCAACACCTTCTCAATATAATTAGCCTGAGATAGAGACAACTTCCTATTTTTCCTATCTCTACAAATTTTCATACCAAAGATTTGTTTTTCTGCCCCCGAATCCTTCATAGAAAATGAATGTGCTAACTATTGTTTCAACCCCTTAATGTGATCCATGTTAGACCTAGCTACAAGCATATCATCTACATATAAACATAAAATAATGTAGTTGTCATCATCCAACCTCTTAAAATAAACACAATGGTTAGAATGACACCAACTGTATCCATGCTCATTCATAAAAGTGTCAAATTTAATATACCATTGCCGAGGTGCTTGCTTCAAGCCATATAAACTTTTTTGCAATCTGCACACCAAATTATCCTTACCCTTGACCTCAAATCCTTGTGGCTAGACCATATATATTTCTTCATCCAAATCACCATGAAGAAAAGATATTTTAACATCAAGCTGCTCTAAATACAAATCTTCAGTAGCCACAACACTTAAAACAATACGAATAGAAATCATTTTAACAACTGGAGAAAATATCTCATCAAAATCAATACCATTTGTCTATGAAAATCCTTTTACAACTAACCTGGCTTTAAATCTTTTCTTACCTCCATCCTCTTCTTTCAGCCTATAAACCCATTTATTTTGTAAAGCCCTTTTACCTGCAGGTAACTTGCATAAATCCCACGTGTGATTTTTCAGCAAGGAGTCCATTTCCTCTGTCATTGTAGACTCCCACTGAATCTTTGTATCCACCTGCACAACTTCATTATAACATTCAGGTTCACCAGTATCTGTTAACAAAATAGAATACAAAGATGGAGAAAATCTTTCTGTAGGTTTACTTAGCCTTGTTGACCGTCTAACATTCACTGGGGTATGTGGTATTTGTTGTTGCTATTGTTGCAGAGCATAAGGAACTATTAGAACATCATCTTTTGGAGTACCATCCAGTACTACATAGTCATTTTCTTTCTTCTCATGTTGCTGCAACATATCTTTGTACAATACTGTCTCATTGAATATGACATCCTTGGTTCTTACAATTTTGTGATTTTCAAAATCCCAAAGCCTATAACCAAATTCATCAATGCCATATCCAACAAATACACATTTCTTTGACTTATCTTCTAGCTTGGTTCCATTTTTAGAATCTATATGTGCAAAAGCTTCACAACCAAAGGTTTTGAGAAAAGAATAACTCACCTTCTTACCACTCCATGCTTCCTCTGGAATACCATAGTCCAAAGGAGTAGAGGGGCCTCTATTGATTAAATAAACAATAGTGTTCACAGCCTCTGCCCACATTTTTTTGGGCAGCCTAGCATGCAACCTCATACTCCTTGCACACTCCATTATTGTCTTGTTCATGCATTCAGCCACTCCATTTTCTTGTGGAGTCCTTGGTATAGTTTTCTGCCTACGAATACCATTAGAGGAACAATAATCTTCAAATTATGTGCTGTAATACTCACCACCATTATTAGATCTGAGACATTTTAGCCTTTCACTAGTCTCATTCTCAACCAAGCATTTCCATTTCTTAAAAGTTTGAAATACATCATATTTCTATCTAAGGAAATAAATCCATACTTTTCTTATTGCATCATCTATAAATGTAACATAATATAGAGAGCCGCCAAGGGAAGATATCTAATCTAGTCCCCATACATTTGTATGCACAAGCTCTAATCTCTCATTTTTCTTTTCCTTCCCACTCTTTATAAAACTAACTCTCTTTTGTTTTCCATACACACAACTCTCACATAAATCCATATTGACACATTTTAGACCAGGTAAAACTTTTTTTGAATGAAGTAATTTCATAACTTTTTCACTCATGTGCCTAAGCATGTTGTGTCACAGTGTTGTGTCAGAATCTATAGCAACAGTTTGATGTTCTTCCTGCTCAACTGCAGCCACTGTTCCTGAACATTCATTATCTTCTGAAACAATTAAAGTAGAGGGAACAGTATGACCTGTACAAAGCTAAAAGGTGCCTACTTTCACATCTTTTGCTACTACTAAGGAACCTTTTGAAACCTTCCAATTTCTATAATTAAAATTAACTGTGCGACCCCCATCACCCAGTTGCCCTACTAAAATTAAATTCCTACTCAGCCTTGGAACATGTCTTACCTCTTGTAGTAACCAATGATTCCCATTCTGCAACTTAATCTTAATTTTTCCATTTCCAACTATCTAACAAGGTTCATTGTCTCCCAAATAAACTAGCCCAAAATCCCCTTGGACATAATCAAGAAAGTAACCTATATGGGGTGTAGCATGAAATGAAGCCTCAGAATCTAAAACCCATGAATCATTAATACTTTCTAAAGAAAGAATCAAAGCATCCTCTTCAGATTTATTACTTACCACATTTACCTCCTTGTTACCTTCTTGTTTGTCTCCTTCTTTATTCTTATGAGACCAGCAATCTTTCTTCTTATGACCTGGTTTTCCATAGTACCAGCAATCATTGGGCCCTTTGGATTCAGACCTCTTTCCCTTTGATTTTCCTCTTAATTTCCCACGATTTCCAAAGTTGTTTCCTCTCTCATTGGTTCTACCCCTACTTTGTGCATTTAAGACACTACTTGATGTGGATCCACCTAAGCTTTTCCTAAGAATTTCCTCACTTAGAATAACTTGAATAACATCATCATATTTTAGGGTATTAGAACTAGAAATAGAATTACTAACAGCCATTACCAAGCCATTCCATCTTTTAGGCAAAGAACACAAAAACAAGAGAGCCCTGACTTCTTCATCAAAAATAATATTGATAGAAGTTAATTGATTGGTAACTATATTAAACTCATTTAAATGATCATAAAATGACCCACCTTCCACCATTTTCATATTAAACAAACGCTTCATGAAAAATACCTTATTTGAAGCGGAGGGCTTTTCATACAACTTCGCTAGGGTTTTCATCAAATCTTCAGTCATCATTTCTTGTGTAATATTTAATGCCATCGATTGTGCCAGGCATAATCAAATACTACCAAGAGCCTTTCTATCAAGAATTACCAGTCCTCATCAGAAATGCTTGCTAATTTATTGGATTTTCCTTCCAACAGCCGCCATAGATCCTTCTGATAGAGATAGTCCTCCATTTGCATTTTCCATAACTGAAAGTTTTGCCCATTAAACTTTTCAACCTTCAACCTACCCTCATCTTCCATTGCTCCCACTCAACCGTGAGACTCCCACTAAACTGTGAGATCTTCCTGCATAGGATAACTGAAAAAGCAACCTCATTCTGATACCACTTGTTAGGATTAACAAGACAGAAATAACAATTACATGAAAATATAACCAATATTAGAAAACAATAAATCACATAGAAGAGAACACAATACACAAATATTTAACATGGTTCACCCAATCCCTAGGCTACATCCACTTAACAATCTTATTATAAAATCATTGAAAAATGTAACATTCTAAAGAGTGTTTAAAGTCCTTTTACCAAGCCACTCCTAACAAGGTGAAAATCCTAACAAATCTTAGGTAAATCTCTTAACTGGGTCACACCTAATAGTGTGTATTGTAATCTTTAACCGGATTAGCTCTTAACCAGACGTACTTCAAAAGAGTATTTTCTTAGTGGGTATAAATTCCCACAGTGGTTTTTCCCAAAGTTCGATTTCCACATTAAATATTGGTGTTAAATGTGATGAATGGTTTATGTGATTGATTTATTGATTGTTAAAGTTTATTTACTATTGTCGGTAAATAGTGAATTATGTTTAATCAAGTTAATCAGAGAAACATTTCATAAGTATTTGTGATCAAGGATTTCTGATTCACCCCCTCTCTTTGTAATCCAACAAGAAGGTGTTTTCCAAAATTTTACCCGAAATGCATCGTGGGTCGTAGATGTCATGGTCATCTTGCGGTGATAATTAGTTGATGATGAATGTTGAGGGCCCCACTCTAGACACACATCCTCTTTTTAGAGAAAATTTTAAAAAGGAGGAGGTCCTATCTTAATTCAGCCTAAAATACATCTTAGTCATGAATCTTATGCTCTCTCTAGTTGTCGATAGTCAATGACAGATGTTGAGGGTCCCACTCAAGACACACATCTTCTTTTCGGAGACCTTTTTGTTGGCAAGTTGACTATACTAAAGTATATGACTATATTTAGTGTTGTCATTATGGCAACAAAGTCATATGAAGTTTTGGAGTTAGTGCATATTGAAGAAGATCAAAAATATGGCTGTATGGAAGACTGGACAGATAGCAGAGCACCAAGTGATCAAAGCATCAACACACGTGCATATGATAGATTTATGACACACACCCTTGAAGTGAAGCTTCTAATTATGTATTCATGCTAATTCTAAGTTCGTGTGATGATATGATTTAGTATGAGGAAGTTACAGTCATATGAAGTGACACAGACAGTGAGTGGTAGAACATAATAGAGCATAAGGCCGACTATTTGTATTTTGGTTAGCGCTTGTAATAATGATTTGTAAAGGCTATGCACCTATTGTATTTAGGTCATAGACATGCTATTATGATTGTATGTAAACACACTTGAGCCAATTGATTTGGTAGCATTGTATGTAATAGGTTAAAGGGCCAACCTAGTTAATTATTTTGTAAGCGCATATAAATACGACATGTGCCTTGGTAATTGGGAATGCGATAAGAAATAGAATTAAGTAGAGAAAAGTAGAAGTGCATGAAGAGTAGTCAATATGTTATAGAGCTTCACAAGAGGTTGGAGCATCAGCACATCAAAGGAACTGATCTAACAAGCAGTGTCACAGCAGCAGTTCTCTTTGGAGATATAGTGTGTATCTGATATCCAGAAGGTTGTAGCCTTCACCATTTGTGCAGTGAGCACTAGGAAAGTGTGTCCCCACCCCTAACAGGTTTATTGTAAAAGACTCTTAATAGGGTCTGACCTAAATGACCAGGTCACTGTACTAAAAGCATTGTAAAGTACAACTCCTAATAGGGTTGCAAGATCTTCTAACAGGGATCATAAAACACTAGTGTAGTTCTTACCGGGTGTCAATTCCCATGAAGGTTTTTACCTATTTTGGTTTCCCCATAATCATATCTAGTGTCATGTGTTATGAATGTTTATCTTACTTGCATTAATGTTCATTTCAGTATCTAAGCATTTGAGTTGAGTTTCAAGATTGAGGAAAAAGTAATTAAGTATAAAACATTGATTCACTCCCCCCCCCTCTCAGTGTTCCCATTCCTAACAATTAGTATCAGAGCTTTGGTCCTTTGAAGATAAGTTTAACCACTTGAGGAGATCATGGGTTCAGAAGAAATGAAACATCTGAAGAAAAATCTTGAAGCAGCTCTTGAAGACCTAGACAGATCAGAGAGAGAAATTGAAGAACTAAAAGAAAAGGTTAGTGGCTCACAAGCAATCATCAAAAGATTAAAAAAGGAATTAAAAGATTGTTCTACAAGTGATTTAAGGATAATGATAAAAAATTTGAGTGAAGAAAACACATCTCTGAAGGATCAGATTGAAGAGCTAGATGAAAAACTATGTAACAATCAAGAAGCCTATGAAGAACAGGTTAAAGAAAACAAACAGTTGGATGAAGAACTCAAGAAAGAAAACATGAAGATCTTGGAGTTAGAAAACAGAAAGAAAAAGATAGAATTTGAATTGATAGAAGCAAAAAGTCACAATGACAAGTTACACATAAGTAAGGATTTGATTGAATCCCAGTTGTATGCACAAAAGCTTAAAGGTGACACTAGTGGTATTGGTTACAATGAAGCACAAAATCAGATCAATAACATGCGAGCAAGAAAGGAAGCACCAGAAAAACCTACAGAAGCTAAGAAGATAGGAAATCAAGTAGAAGCTGAGGCTGAACCACCCAAGGATGAGCACAAACTAGTAAACAAGAATTGTTATGCCTATAACAAGCATGGTCACATAGAAAGAAATTGTAAAGAGGTAAAACCTTTTAATGGTTACTGTCACTCATGCAATAAATTTGGATATAGAGCTATGAAGTGTAGATCAAGCAAAAGAAATCAAAGAAGTCATCCATAATAGAATGTAAGAAGTACTCAGAATATTGCATGTCAAATATGCAATTATAATGGTCATACAGCTAGACAATGCAGAATAGTGACTCACATCAATGCACCAAAGAATTTGACACCTCCATTCATTTGTCACTCATGTAACAAGGCTGGACACATCTCAAAGTTCTATAGATCAAAAGTGTAAAGACAAGATGTTAGAATAACTGAGAGGGGGGTGAATCAGTTATCCAATGTCCCAAATTCAAAATGTATAATCCAAAACAAATTCTTCAATTTCTGTTGCTCAGTAAACATAAAATGCTTTCACTGTCTATGTTTTTACCAATTGTCAGTCTAAACTTTATAATAGTTACCGATCAAATCTAACATGTAATATGCAAAGTATGATAACACATAAATATCACAATCAACACATAACACAAGAAATTTAACGTGGAAACCCTGTGAAGGGAAAAACCACCTAGAACTGGCAACCCAAAAATTGTTCACTCTTCTGAAGTGAGGTCGGTGAAGACCCAACCCTATTAAAGGTTATAAACACACTATTAGGTGTGACCTTGTTAGAGGATTTTAGACCAGAAGTTATCATCCAACCAACAGTCACTTTGGGGTTGACAGGATAACAATGTTCACTCTATGAATGAACACTAAAAGACTTTCATCTACTCAGTAAAGAGATTTGACTATGTACAATGGTTAAATATGTAACAATAGATGATCTACCTTGAAACAACTTCAATTTGTAGTTAACAGATCAATGTTTAGCTCATTCAAATATTTCTGATCAATATACCACTTTAGATTCAATACTATATCAACTTACTATCCGTCGGTAATTACTCTCTATAGCTCAGTAAATGTTCTACAGCTCGATTCTTATTAACCAATATGATTAGAATGCATGAAAACTTCTTCACGTGATAATTCTGTAGTATCTTTTTCTTCCGGCATAGTTTCAATTGTGAAACCAATGTCTCTTATATAGATGAGTAAATCATTTTCTTTTCCTCCATCAGATTTTGTCGCTTAATCATATTCATATATTTTGCTGCTTTAAGCTTCCTCAGCTAATGTGTCAATAAAACATTTCAATCTACTCCATTAGATCCTTTTATATTTATGTTAGTCATCAATATTCATAACAAACCTTATCTATTACCTCGATTTCATACACTTTACAGCTCATCACTTTATCAACTAAACTGATTATTTAATTCCTTTCTGTTTTTCTCAGTTAACAAAGAAATGTGTCGGTGAACACAAGCTTGGTTAACATTGTGCTTAGTATACACTACATTCCATCAGTGTATAATAAAATGCTTTATTTACCGACAACACTGCTTTGTGTCTTTCAGCTCTATTCTTCATCATAGATGAATGCAATATAATAAAGTTGATATCATCAAGTCATAGACTCATCAACAAGTTACTCAGTGTATTCCTTATCCTCATCTGTCATATACATCTTCCTCATGTAGATATTTATGTTCTTCATCTCTTTCACCTTTCTTCAGATATGTCGGTATAGTAACTTACAAGATAAGTATTGTCAAGCTAGTTGACATCAATGACAACATAATACTGATTTAATCATCTTGCATTATCTAATCATCAACTCCTCAATAATCTCAAATTATAGATTCTTCATTCTCATTCCAAATCAATTGTAGGTCATCACAGGAAAGCCCTATAAAGTCAAAAAGTTCAATATTAGAAGAAGAAGGAGAAGTCAAGTTTGTGAAAGCTACATAAGATGTGAGCTTGATTTGGAAGGAGGTAAAGTCAGATAGTGTTGGTGAAATAGCTGAGGATGCATCTGCAATGGACGCACCTCCTATTTATGGTTAAATGACCTTCAGGGTCATAGGGGGAGCTAGATTAGCTCTAGACCCCTATGCGGCTGGTATACTCACCATCAGACTATGCACCTTGGATTACAACTAGTTAGAGACTATATGATGTAGTATGCAAGAGCGCACTACCAGATTGTCAACGGAGAAGAAGAATGAAATTCACAGTTGAACTCTGTGTTTATGCGGCAAGCATTAATGGCAAAAAACATTACTTTATAGCCACCGGAGCTTCATTATTCACACATTTCATTCTAAGTTGATCATTTAGAGAGCATTAAAGATCCAGTGCTTGAAGTTGTGAAGCATAGCAGTAAATCTTTCAGCAAAGAAAGAATTTTTATTGTTGGAAGCCCTAGGTCAACATGATGTCTTAGAAACCCTTTGAAACCCTTTAGAAGCATCTAAACAAGTAACTCATGGCTAGTCTAGTTGTATTTGATGTCACTGAAAGAAAGAGATACATGTTTAAGAGGCATCCCTTTAAGTCAACCTTAGATGATCTAGAAGGTGCATCTTCAAGAACCCGTATGGGCATCATGCATGTAGAAGATATACATGCCTATGTATATTGTAAAAAGGAACTAGTTAGCTTAGATAGAATTAGGTTGCACCTAGATTCCATGATGAATCCAGACAAATCATTCACTGAAGCATTCACACACCTAGAGAATCACTCCATTATTGAATATGCTACTGTGCATGAATTTTATGAATCTAATTGGACTAAGATATTGTTGAGCAGGATCCATGATGACCTATTTTGGATAGGTGAAGTACCAGTCAAAATCATAGCATATCTCATTCATGAGATGATAGGTTTATCTAGGACAGGCGTCATTCTTCCAGTTGGGAAGGATGTCAGGAAATTGGTTGAACAAGCCTACAAATCCCAAAGTGACAAGCGTGAGATGACTATTGAGCCAATTGAGGAGAATGACATCAAATTGATGTCAATGATTCTTGGTTATAGATTCTAGCATGCCAACAGGGTCAATAGTGTGTTTGCAACCACTATTCTTGTAGCCATAAGGATAGTAAGGGAAAATGGTGAATTCAACTTGTGTGAAATGTTTCATGCATAGTTGATGGATAACATAAGGGAAATCAAGCATGATAAGACCAAAGTATTTAGGTTTGGGTCTTTGATAATCTACATGTTCTTTCATATAGTTGGGAAGGTATCAGACTTATACCTAGACAAAAGTTTACCTACAATGCCTTAGATATCCCTTAAGGCATCAATTGAGAGAACTCTAAGAGACTACATGGAGTTAGAATTGAAAACCTTTAGGATAAAGATGCAAATGAGGTATAGGATACCTGAAAGTATTGTTGAGAAATATAAGGATGACATTTTCTTTATGGTGGAGACTGATAGTACTTGTATGGAGGCTGTTGAGCCTTGAACTAAGTGGATTCATCCACTTGGCTATGAAGTGGAGGAGCAAGTCTTGGAAGCCTATGCACAAATTTTACTATCGGCACCCAAGGATCCAAATGAGCCTAGATGGGGAACTTATGAAGAAAATACCAGAGAAGTGGACGTAGTCTTAAATAGTACTGCAACCAAGAGGAAAGCCACCAAAATAACCTCTGAGATTTTGAAGATCCATGGTGTGACTCAAGCAGACTTGGATAAAGCCAGAGAGGTCAAAATAGCTATGTAGATTGAGAGCGCATCCTCTGTAGAAGCCAAGATAGAGAAAATAGATGACCCTAAGACAAAGAAGATAAAAGTTGAGAAAACCAATGATATCAGTCCTGCGCCCACAGTTATAGTTGATGTGGAGTCCATTGAAGCATCTCCTAAGGTGCCTAAGAGGAAGAAGCAAACTACCACAAGTCACCCTTCAACTAGAGCCACAAGAAGCATAGGCATAAATACACAACCATCTCTTGAGGTAGGATTCCTACCAAGTCTTCAAGTGTTAAGGACTAGAGTGGTAGAGGAAGGAAGGCTAGATCAGATACCTAAGTTCTATGACAAATGTCATGAAATTGACAAGTCTAAGATCCATGAGATGCTAATCAAACATATGATCAAGTTCAAGAAGATATTTTTAGAACTGAAGATAGTCATCCCAGATTAATTTTGGGAGATATTGGATACCTTAAAAAGACAAGCCAATGAAGAAGACTTCAAAATCAGGGAAAAGACACTAGATGACAATCTTCTAGTATGCTCAGTTGATGAAAATACTTTGTTGTTGAATATGGTGAAGCCACACTTGAGGACAAAAATGAGAACTCTGGACATAATGAACAAGGACTATGAGCTCATAACAAAGGAGATAGAACAAGCCTTTGAGAAGGTGTTTCTAGAACAATGCATGAAACCACCATTTGCACCCATAGGCCAAGCACCTATTTGCAAGAGAAAGCAATTGAGGTCACAAATGTACATATGGTAGGTCCCTAGGGATCAGTGCCCTTAGTAATAGTACCCATAGTTGAAATAAAATATGTGCCCATGACCGCAACTCAAAAGGATGACACAATAATGATTGACAATGTGCAAATATCAATGGTGGCCACTGACAAAGACTTGGATATATTTGAGGAAGCATTTGTGAGTACACATGAGGTCAAAATACTATGTGGTGATAACTCACCTAAGCAGCAAGAAGAAGTGCTAATTGAGGATATAACAGGAAGAGAAGAGGAGAAAGAAGAAGAGGAAAAAGAAGATGAAGAGAAGAAAGAAAAAGAACCTACTGTTGAAATAAGGAAAAAGATAGAAATGATGGACAACACACCTATCACTCCTATGCCATCAACATCATTGTTGTCAATTTTGACCCCTGATACTACAAGCTTGGATTCATGGGGAGAAGAAGACCTGATTAAGATTAGTGTCTTAGCAATGGAGAAGGCCAAAGAAAAACAAGTAATGAGAAATCCTCTATTTGTTGAGTCAATATAGATTTTGAAAAATCTACTGCCAGCAAAGAGCAAGGTACAAAAAGTGCATTTAGTGGAGAATGTTAGCAACATCCTAACAAGATTTAAGGAAAACTTCTCGTGCCTGGAAAAATCAGCGGCTAAGATAGCAGAAGAGAAGTATCTTAAGATGAGATTGGATGAGCTAACTGCAAACTTTGCACTTGACCTCAACTCCTTAAAGATTGGTCAAGCTTCACTGAAATAATTTGCAGCCAAAGGAAGGAAACTCATAGAAGACTACATGAACCAAGACAAGCTGACTATAGATCTCTATAATAAAATATAGGAGGCAGAGGCTATGATGTGCTCATCATATAGAAATGTTCTTGCACCTTCACTAGATGTCTTGAATCAAAACATCAAGTAGATCGATGCCAATATGGTGACATATGATCAAGGTCCATGTACAAAATTGGAGAATATGGAAAATTTAACATATGCTTTGTGCGCCCATCTCCAAACAATAGACACACTGAAGAAATTTTGGCAAAATGAGATTGTTGATTTAAAGATAGCATATCAGGATGTTTTCACTTTGTAAGTACTTGTGAATACATTTTTGTTGAGCACCTTTGTCATTAATGTTAAAGGAGGAGTATAATATGTAGAAGGAAGAATATGGAGACTTGTATATGATGTAAGGGAGTATAGTATATAGTAGAAAGGGGGATATAAGTTAGACTATATATCAATAAGATTTTGGATAAGGATATAGTTAGTAACTTTGCCATATTCCTTTGTTGCCATTAATGACAAAGGGGGATATTGTTGGAAAGTTGACTATACTAAAGTATATGACAATATTTAGTGTTGTCATTATGGCAACAAAGTCATATGAAGTTTTGGATTCAGCGCATATTGAAGAAGATTAGAAATATGGCTAAGTATGGAAAACTAGACAGATAGCAGAGCACCAAGTGATCAGAGCATCAGTGCACATGCGTATGATAGATTTATGACATGAGCCCTTGAATTTAAGCTTATAAGTATGTATTCATGATAATTCTAAGTGTGCATGATGATATGAGTTAGTATGAGGAAGTTATAGTCGGATGAAGTGACACAGACAGTGAGTGGCAAAACATAACAGAGCATAAGGCTGGCTGTTTGTATTTTGGTTAGCGCTTGTAATAATGATTTGTAAAGGCTATGCACCTATTTTATTTAGGTCATAGACATGCTATTATGATTTTATCTAAACACGCTTTAGCCAATTGATTTGGTAGCGTTGTATGTAATAGGTTAAAGGGCCGACCTAGTTAATTATTTTGTAAGCGCATATAAATATGACATGTGCCTTGGTAATTGGGAATACGATAAGAAATAGAATTAAGTAGAGAAGATAAGAAGTGTGCGAAGAGTAGTCAGTATGTTGTAGAGCTTCACAAGAGGTTGGAGCATCAACACTGTTAGAAAGTAAAGTCCACCAAGATAACTGAGAGGGGGGGGTGAATCAGTTATCAAATAATTATAACTTTTATCATCTTCAATAGCATTAAACCATATAAGAAATATAATTACCAACCATAGAAAGATATTTATACACAATAACACAATGACACAAGATATGTTGACTAGGGAACCTCTTGATCAAAGAGTAAACCCCGGTGGGAATGATGCCCACAAAAGATGTACTAATATGAATATTCCTTGTGAGAGGATGGACTCTGTTAGGAGTCTCATGAAATAAATTTAGTACATATGAATCCCTATTAGGAGATTTTGAATCCCTATTAAAAGATTATAACCCGGTTAAGAGTTATGGAAGATAGAAGGACCCACTACCCAAATAGCTTCAGGGTAAGATCACTGAACACACTGTCCAAATAATCTTTGCATTACTCAATAGAATAATATGTTACCTCTTCTCTGACTATTCCAAACCACACTCACTATTACATCATATCTCAATTTTAGATCTTTGTACTTCACATGTCTTCCTTCACACATTTGCTTTCATACTTAGCTCTTTTCTTCACTTCATGCATACAGCATCACAACTGCTGCTACCATTACACACTTTCACATTACAACTTCATGCTACTATATTATAATTACACTACAACAAGGAAATACATTCCTTCCTTTATACCACACTCAAATAATTACAAATGAGTCGGCATACAATTACAAAATAAAATTTTCCACATGCTACACCAAAATTACATAAAACTGTCAGCTTCCAAATACAATAAATCTTCACTCATGTGACCTCAAATTCTATGCTATCATCCACATCACTATCAATGTGTCTTCAACTTCTCTTTAACTGCGCAAAACTAGATTCCATCCCGATTAGGAGATATCATCTGATTTCCACAAACCACTACTCAGGAACACTGCCTAAACACTGCTTCCACCAAAATGATCATAACTTCAATGAATCAATGAATTAATATTTTCACTCTTAACCATAGACATATGGCATATCAAAGAGTATATCCTCAATTTCATATATCTCCAATTGCAATAACACACGTGTGCTAATCCAAACTCTATCTGCTTCTCTACAAGTCTTCGGTAAATCACTGTGTTGACATCAATGACAATCATAGTCATGAATGCAACAACAACTACTAAAAAATGGCTGCCAAACACTTTAGCATTCATTCCTAACAATCTCCCCCATTAGCATTGATGGCAACATAGATGAAAAAAATCCAATGTTCCAAAAATCCAGTACTACAACACTGCTTCTTCAAATCCTCTTCATCAATCAAATCTTGCTTCGTTATCCTGTCCAGTTCTCTCCAACAAATGTCTCATATTTTTTTTCATGCATACTTCTCCCCCATTGACATCAATGATAGAAATTCCATCACTAATTCAACAACAACTCAATGTCAAAAGACACTTTTCAAAAAATACATTTACTAGAGTCTTCATGACTCAGCTCAGATACACATACTCCCCCATAGAGGAAGTACCAACATCCAATCCAGAAGAAAGATAAAGCTCATATAGCACTGGATGGATGCAACCAACTACATCACTTCTCAAAAGTATGCTAGGGCATAACCCCAAGCATACCTCTCAGATACTCAAATGTATCCTTAAGCAAAGGCTTTGTGAATATATCTGCTATCTACTCCTTTGTACTTATGTACTCAAGTCTGACTTCTTTTTTAGCAACTTTCTCTCTTACAACATGATACTTAATCTCTATATGCTTTGTCTTAGAATGTAATACAGGATTCTTAGACATACTAACTGTACTGGTGTTATCACAGTGTATAACAATTCCAACTGAATGTGCTATATCAGGTCTTGTATGAGTCAAATACTACAATCCTCCAATCATAGATCTGTATTTCTTCTATTCTATTGTAGGAGTCTCATCTGTGCTAGATAACTTATGTTCGGTCACCATAGGTGTTCCAACTGGTTTACAATCCTCCATTCCAAATCTTTTCAACAAGTCATTCAGGTACTTTGTCTGACTTACAAAGATACCATCATTGTTTTGTGTTATCTGTAATCCCAAAAAGTATTTCATTTCACCAGTCATACTCATTTCAAATTCAGTCTTTATTTCATCAGCAAATTTGTCACTAGCTTCATCTTCTCCTCCAAAGATAATGTCATCAACAAAAATAACTATAACTAACAAACCATTTTCAATTTCTTTTGTGTACAGATTTCTATCAACTGTACCTTTTATAAATCCCAACTTTAACAAATACTTATCCAGTCTTGCATACCAAGTTCTAGGTGCTTGTTTAAGTCCATATAAAGCTTTCTTTAATTTACATACCATGTCTCCTTCTTTAGTTAAATGAAAACGTTCAAGCTGCTCAATGTAGACTTCTTCTTCCAATTATCCATTTAGAAATACTGACTTCACATCCATCTAATACACTTTGAATTCCTTGTAAGTTGCATATGCCAAAAACATTCTTACTGCTTCAATTCTTGCAACAGGTGCAAAGGTTTCTTCATAGTCAATTCCTTCTTGTTGTGGGTAACCCTTACATACCAATCTTGCTTTGTTTCTCACTACTTATCCTTGTTCATTCATCTTGTTTCTGAATACCCATTTAGTTCCAATAACATTCTTGTCTTTAGGTCTAGGGACCAATTCCCATGTCTTGTTCTTTTCAATCTATTCTGGTTCTTCTTTCATAGCATTAGTCCAACTTTCATCTTCACAAGCTTCATTAGTAGTCTTAGATTCAATTTGAGAAATTAAACATAACTATTCTTGTGCCTTATTTCGAGTAAGAACTCCTCTTTTGATGCTCCCAATAATCTATTCAAAAGGATGATTCTTTAACAAACTCTTGCTAGGTGTCACTGTCTCAGATCTCTCTTCAGATGTAGGTTCTTCAATAACTTCACTATGGCTTTCATTCAACAAATCACTGTCAATTTCATAAAACAATTCAATAGTTCTAGTATTAGGCTTAGGATGAGTTTCTTCATCAGATTCATAATCAAGCATTCTTTCCTGAATTTTGAACTTTTCATCAACTTTAACATTTGTGCTCTCAACAATAGTCTTAGTTCTTTTATTGAAATTTATATATATGCTTTGTTTTTCAAAGAATATCTAAGAAATATACCTTCATCACTTCTAGGATCAAACTTTCCGATATCATCATCTCTCTTTATATAACATTTGCTTCCAAAAATTCTAAAATACTTAACTGAGGGTGCATGTCCAAACCATAATTCATAAGGTTTCTTGTCTATGTTTGCTCTGATTTGTACTCTGTTCATTGTGTATACTGTTGTGTTCACTACTTCTCTCTAGAATATCTTTGCCAAATTATTTTCAAACAACATAGCTCTTGTTGCTTCAGTCACTAATCTGTTCCTTCTTTCTGCAATGCCATTTTGTTCAGGTGTTCTAGGAGCTGAATACTATCGTTTAATGTCATTTTCTTCACAAAATTTGTTAAACTCTCTCGAAGTAAATTCTCCACCTCTATCAGATCTTAAACATTTAATCTTCATTCTAGATTCATTCTAAACTTTATTCTTAACAATCTTAAACTTATCAAATGCTTCAGATTTTTCTTTAAGGAATGCAATCCACATCATTCTTGTAAAGTCATCAACAAGAATCATAAAATACCTTTCTCCATAGAATCCTCGAGTCCTAGTAGGACCACTCAAATCTGTATGAACAATCTCCAGCTTCTCTATAGATGTAAACTTCTTACTAGGAAAATAACTTCTCTTCTATTTAGCCATTACACATTCTTTGCAAATCATGTTAGTAGGCTTCATAATTCTAGGTAAATCTCTTACTGCAAGTGTAGTACTTACTTTCACAATGTTATCAAAGTTTATATGAAAAAACCTTTTATGCCATAACCAACTATCATCAATTTTAGTAATCAAACATGTCATCTCAGTAGGATTCAACTGAAATAAATTACCTCTGGTTCTAGATCCAATTCCAATCAGATTTTCATCTTTATCCTTTATCACACAAGTTTTCTCAGTAAACCAAACTTGATATCCCTTATCAACTAACTGTCCAACACTCAGAAGATTATGTTTCAATCCATCCACAAAATAAACATCATCAGTATTAGTCTTTCCATCAAGAGTAATAGATCCTATACCTTTGATCAAACAAGGTGCATTGTTTCAAACTCTAACTACTCCACCATCATATTCATTCAACTTTATGAACTTTTTCATGTCTCCAGTCATATGATGTGAACAACCACTATCTATAATCCAATCAACTTTCTTTTCAACTTGAGAAACTAAGGCTTTTTCTTCCTTAACATTAGATTTAGGATTTTCTTCTTTAATTGCTACAAATCCTATGTCATCATTATTCTCAGTATCACTTTCACTTAAAGTTGTTTCTATACTAGCTTCAAGATCTTCATCATTAGCATAATAACATTCCTTAGATCTTCTAGGTTTGAAATTGCTTCTGTACTTTTTAACTCTCTTAGGACATTTAGATGAAAAATGACTATATTCTTGACAAATCCAACATTTAAAAAATTTCTTACCGTCTGGTTCTCTTTTCACAAGCAAGGCAATACCTTCTTCAATCTTCTTGTCTTCTTCATTTCTAGATCTACTGCTAACAGCATAATCTCCACTCACACTGATGCTTCTTGACAAAGTAGGGTGAACACTAAGAGCACTGAATGTTGTCTCCATTCTAGGTAAGTCTTCTGATAATCTCAGGTTCATTTCTCCTGCTTCCAATCTTCCAAGAAGAGTCTCTCTTATAAAGTTTGTTGTAAAAGGTATCACTTGTTCAATCATCTGTGTTGTTTGCTTAAATACAAGAGTCAATGTCCTTAGAATTTTCCATATCACTTCATTCTTTGTCTTTGTTCCTCCACAAGATTTTATACCTAAAATGATCTCTGACATTCTACCAATATAACTTCTAACAGATTCATCTTCCAACATTCTTATATCTTCAAATGCACATATCCAATTATGTAATCTAACTCTTTTTGCATGTTCATCACCTTCAAAAGTAGAGTGTAAAGCATTCCAAATTTCATGAGATTTTTTCAAATATTTTACCTGACTATACTCATTCTCTGGTAGTGTTGTCAAAAGTGCTTCTCTTGCAAGTATGTTACACATGAATAGATCTCTCTCTTCCGCAGTACATGTTTCAAGATTGTCCTCTTCAATGATAGTCTTATTATTCTTTGTAATCAACCAATAACCTGGTCCTAAACATAATAAGTGTGTCTTCATCTTTTCTTTCCAGCTATCAAAATTTACTCCATCAAACTTAGGGCTTTCTTTCCTGAAATTCACCATGGATCTCCTTAAGCTGTTAAACTTCTCTTTCAAGGACCTGCTGCTCTGATACCAATTGTTAGAAAGTAAAGTCCACCAAGATAACTAAGAGGGGGGGTGAATCAATTATCAGATAATTATAACTTTTATCATCTTCAATAGCATTAAACCATATAAGCAATATAATTACCAACCATAGAAAGATATTCATACACAATAACACAATGACACAAGATATGTTGACTAGGGAACCTCTTGATCAAAGAGTAAGCCCCGGTGGGAATGATGCCCACAAAAGATGTACTAATATGAATATTCCTTGTGAGAGGATGGACTCTGTTAGGAGTCTTATGAAATACATTCAGTACATATGAATCCTTGTTAGGAGATTTTGAATCCTGTTAAAAGATTCTAACCCGGTTAAGAGTTATGGAAGACAGAAGGACCCACTGCCCAAACAGCTTCAGGGTAAGATCACTGAACACACTGTCCAAATAATCTTTGCATTACTCAATAGAATAATATGTTACCTCTTCTTTGACTATGCCAAACCACACTCACTATTACATCAAATCTCAATTTCAGATCTTTGTACTTCGCATGTCTTCCTTCACACATTCGCTTTCATACTTAGCTCTTTTCTTCACTTCATGCATACAGCATCACAACTGCTACTACCATTACACACTTTCGCATTACAAATTCATGCTACTAGATTATAATTACACTAAAATAAGGAAATACATTCCTTCCTTTATACCACACTCAAATAATTACAAATGAGTCGGCATACAATTACAAAATAAAATTTTCCACAGGCTACACCAAAATTACATAAAATTGTCAGCTTCCAAATACAATAAATCTTCACTCATGTGACCTCGAAGTCCATGCTATCATCCACATCACTATCAATGTGTCTTCAACTTCCCTTTAATTGCAAAAAACTAGATTCCATCCTGATTAGGAGATATCATCTGATTTCCACAAACCGCTACTTAAGAACACTGCCCGAACATCGCTTCCACCAAAATGATCATAACTTCCATGAATAAATGAATTACTATTTGCATTCTTAACCATAGACATATGACATATCAAAGAGTATATCCTTAATGTTGCATAGCTCCAACTGCAATAACCCATGTGCGCTAATCCAAACTCTATCTACTTCTCTGCAAGTCTTCGGTAAATCACTGTGTTGACATCAATGACAATCATAGTCATGAATGCAACAAAAACTACTATAGAATGGCTGCCAAACACTTTAGCATTCATTCTTAACAAACTCATCAAAGGAACTAATTTGAAAAGCAATGTCACAGTAGCAGTTCACCTTGCAGATATAGTGTGTATTTGATATCCAAAAGGTTGTAGCCTTCACCATTTGTGCAGTGAGCTCTAGGACAGTGTGTCCCCACCCCTAACAAGGTTATTGTAAAAGACTCCTAATAGGGTCTGACCTTTGACCAGGTCATTGAACTAAAATCATTATAAAGTACAACTCCTAACAAGGTTGCAAGATCTTCTAACATGGATCATAAAACACTAGTGCAGTTCTTAGTGGGTGTCAATTCCCACCGGGGTTTTTACCTATTTGGGTTTCCCCATAATCATATCTTGTGTCATGTGTTATGATTGTTTATCTTACTTGCATTAATGGTCATTTCAGTATCTAAGAAATTGAGTTGATTTTCAAGATTAAAGAAAAAGTAATTAAGTATAGAACACTGATTCACCCCCCCCCCTGTCAGTGTTCACATTCCTAACACTTTTCCAAAAGGAGGAGGTTATTCCTTAAATCAGCCTAAAATACTCAGTGGACCCTTGATTTGAAGTTCATCCAATGATAGTTAATAGTTGATGATGGGTGTTGTGGACCCCACTTACTTTTTCCATAATAAAGTCATCAAGTCTGTCAGAAGAGGAAGAAGAGAGATGACACCGTTGACGAAGGGAAGTTGTGCTCTTTTTGAAACTTCGAAGGAAAGACTAAAATAGTTTGAGTTATCAAAAAGGTTTGGCTATTATTGGTAAAGTATCCAATGAAGTGTGGAACTTTGATTCTTATGTTGTCACGTGTCATGATCCCACTGATCTAAAACCAACCCAATACCAACTCAACCCAAGTTGATGACCCCGCACCGAAAGCCAAGTTAGTACCAACTCAATACCAACTTGACTATGTGGTGCAGGAGCACCTAATCCTTTGTTTTATCCTAGAAGTCCAAGGTCATGTTTTTGTTTGTATAAGGTCATGAAATGATCCATTTTTTGTTTGTTGATTAATCCATGTAATTTGGCCATTAGAGCCTACCAAAAATATAATGGATGCACTAAAAGTACTAAAATGATGTAAAAGGCTTAGAAAATAGGTTTTGTTTTAGTCGGTAATAGAAGAAGACTAGTCGGTATGACTGCACGGCACAAGGGGAGCAGTTACTAATAACCGACAGCGGTTAGTCAGTTTCTGAGAGGTAGTTATGGCTTTATAACTGACCCAATTTCTTTTAAAAAAAAGTCAAAGATGATCGAAAAAAGAGACGGAGAGGGATACAGAAGAGAAGACGATGGTTGGAGGAAGCCATGCATAGTGAAAATTAGTCGCACCTCTGACTGTCACCATGATTCTGCAAAAACGGTGAACAATAAAGTGTTGGATACAACCCATTTGGGTTGAATAATATAAATGGAATGGGATATTGTTCCCATCACAAATAATAGTAATGTATCCATACTTCTTTTGAAGATTTTATTCTGTGTTATTGAAAACCCTTCTTGTTTATGTCTCAAGTTTCTTAATAGTCTCGATTTCAGACGTTAATGGGCATTGGCAGAGATTTTATTATTAGTTTATGAAGTATATTGTGTTTGAAATGGTCTTCAAGAATAGTTGCATATCCTGAATGTGGTATTGATTCACACCATTGTTATCCAAAAGATGGTGAGCACATTTATTACATACATGTTCGAGTTAGAACCATCCACATGAAGGTGAATGCCGACATAGACCATGAATGATCTGCATGACATGCAATAATAGGTTAATACTAAGATGATGAAGTTGCAAAAAAACCCTTTTTGTTCAGTCACGAGTTTTCCTATAGTTAGAATTTGCTAGTGATCAACGGTTTTTGAATGAAGTAAAAATCTATATTGAAGCATAGCCTAATGGATCAATCCTTAGTATTGAACCTACTCCTACTAAGTTAAGTCTGGTATTAATATTGGAGTTTTGTTTGATGAAATGACTCTTGGAAGAACATTGGTAAATCAGGTCACCGAGCAACAAAGAAGATACTGAGCCCTCTTAGTTAACTAAGGTGTCGAGTGTCAACTAAGCCCACTCAGTCAATAAAGGCATTGAGTATCAGTTGGGCCTAGGGGAACAAAAGTTTATAAAAGGAAAGGAATCCTCTAGTAAGGATAGTGGATTGGTGTTTGTTTTAGGATCTTCTAAAGGTGTAGAGCACTCTCCTAAGCCCACTCTAGGTTCAGAGTAATATTGAAGGTCCCACCATTTATCGAGCTACCTAAATAGGGGAGAGATATGCGTCAGTGTGTTTGAGCCTGTCGGAATATTTCATGCCAATAAGGTCATGAACAACACCTCCACCTAGGGCACAACTGTTATGGGCTACCAAATCTAAGTGAGAAGAGATGCTTTTGATTGCATCACATGGCGTATTTGATCCTGTAAATACCAAACCCTGAGAAATTACTTCCACACAAGTTAAACTTATACTGTTGCGGCTAGTGTCATGTCGACATAAATAGTTAATGAAGAATAGGAAATAGATGTTTGAAGAAATAATCTATTTGGTTGCAAAAGGTGACTCTCTTATTAATATATCTTTCAAGTTGTAATTTTTATTCATTACTTCATCTAGGGTGAAGGATTGGATGACAAATTTATCACCACCCATATTGGCAAGGTGGTCTGCCAAAAGATTAACTTCCCTTAATGTATGAGCAAAACATTGAGCTTTGAGTGTCTCTACTATATCCCATGCTTGATGTAAGATATATGCAATTTTCCAGTTTAGAGACAATGAGATATGCATGAATTAATAATTACTAGAGAGTCCCCTTCAATATGGATGTGTTTAATGCCACATTTTTTTGCTAAAACTAGACCGGAAAGGAGTGCTTTTGCGACATTATTTGTTCAGATAGGTAAATACCTAGACTTCATAGCAATAACTTTTCCTTGCCAATTATGAATACAAACTCCATACCCAGAAGCACCTAGATTACCTCTAGACGAGCCATCAAAATTTAATTTCATGAATTCCTTCTTAGGTGGGAGCCATTTAATCAATGATTGATCAACTGCATGAATCAATTCCCAATTAGGGGCAGTGCCCATGGGGGGATAATGCATTTCCAATCCTTTGATATTTGATTTTCCCAATTTGAAAAGTAATTTTTACCTTTAGATAATGACATACTTGCATTAACAATTTTTGAAATTGAATTTTCCAATCCTTCTAGCACTTTAAATAGCGGAGATGACTCTTGTCTAAAAATTTTCTTGTTACGCTCCCACCAAATGGCACAAATTACTACAGCAGGAGTGCACTTCCATAAGCATGTAAATTTTGAACATATGAATAAAATCAGCCAAGATTCAAATACACCATAAATCTTACAAGGCAGAGGCATAGAAATTTGAAGTTTATTCATCATAAAAGACCAACGCTATTGTGAGAAGGGACAATTAAATAATAGATGGTCCACATTTTCCTCTACCTCATTGTAAAGTACACACTTAAATTTTTGGGCTATACTGAGTCTCACCAACCTATCACTCGTTAGGATCTTTTTCTTCTATGCTAGCTATGCAAAACAACCCGTCTTTGGGAGCACTGAACTATTCCAACAAAATGAAAAAGTTTGACTGCTTCTATGGTTATTATCCAGATATCTCAAGGCTATGTATCATTATTTGATTGTGTAATTACCCTCTTTGGATGGGGCCCAAATTATTATATCCTTCCTATTGGATAAGAAAACCTCTCTTTCCAATAAAATCCCTTGTAGTAATACATTGTCTTGACTACTAGGGATAAATCATTAGGATATTTCCATACCACTTTCCTTAAGAATATTTCAACTGCTACAATGTAATCCCACATCAAAGAACCCCATTTGAGTTTGGTAATGGTCATTATTTGAACAAACTGATCTCATTGGGACAAGGAGGGAGGCCATTCCATGAATCCTCCCAAGATTTAATGCATTCTCCATTATGCACCTCCCAAGATACATATCTATAAACAAAGTCTCTGGAGGCTAACATAAAATTCCATATTGAAGATCCTTTAGGTGGATCATGGATGGAGAAAATTTTGGTGGGGATGCAAATGTCTAGGTACTTTTGTTGCACTATCTTGCACCACTTAGCTTCTAGTTTGGAATACATTTGCTAGATGAGTTTACCCCTAAAAGCTTTGTTTCTAGTTGACAAATCATGGAGACCTACACCCCTAGTAGAATTTCTTTGGGATATATCCTTTAAAGATACTAGTAGTATCTTTTATCCTTAAAAAGGTTTCCTTTCCACAAGAATTCCCTGATAATCTTCTATAACTATTGAATAATATATGGAGGTACTTTGAGGATAGATAGGTAATAATTAGTTATGGAGGAAAGTATTTTTTTAATAAGGAGAATTGTGCCAGAAAGTGAAATCCATCTTTCCCTCTAGGATGATATCCTTGCCTTCACTCTATTAATAATGGGACTCCAAAAACTAGTTTTTCTTTCCCCAATAAAGAATGGGATCCCAAGATAAGTAGAAGGAAAATGTTCTTCCTAAAATCCCAACACTCTAGTGATTCTTTGTGCTACTATCCCATTTGTATTAAAGAAAAAAAGTCTTTGATTTATTTGCATTGACTTTCGGGCCCGAAACAATAGTATATAAATCTAAACTTTGCTTGATTTGCTTCGCAACCTATGTAGAAGACTTACCAAATAATAAAGTATCATCTGCAAATAAAGAGTGAGTCATAGATATTGAGGAATCTGCTATATGAACCCCCTTCCACAATCCTTGGTCAAATTTATGCTTGATATCTCTACTAAAAGCCTCAACCATAATAATAAATAATATTGGTGAGAGTGGATCACCTTGCCTAACCCCCTATGATAAAGAAAAAAAACCCACAGGCTCGCCATTAATGAGGACTGAGAACCATGCACCTAAAACACATTCCTTTACCCACTTACACCATTTTTTAGAGACTCCAAATTTGTGAAGAACTTTAAACAAAAAATCCCAGTTTACTCTATAGTAAGCCTTCATCATGTCAAGTTTTAAGACAAAATTGGAAGACTGATTTGTGTTGATAGAATGTAGTGCTTCATGGGAAATCATGGCCCCTTCCATAGTTTTCCTACCTAGAACAAAGCCCCCTTGTTCTAGGGAGATGATGAGGGGGATGAGGGGCTATAATCTTAAGTATATAGCCTTAGTGACAAGCTTGTATATTATGTTACACAAGGATATAGGATAGAAGTCTGAAAAGGTAGCTAGTTCCTCTATTTTTGGAATGATGGTAATATTAGTTCTATTGAAGCACTTCAACATAGAGGCATTTATCATTGATTCTTCAACAGCTTCTAAGAGATCCCTACATGTAAAACTCTAACATTTATGAAAAAATAGGGCTGTGAACCCATCTGGCCCAGGAGCCTTGTCCAGAGGAAGAGAAAAAACCACATTATGAATCTCTTCCATTGTGAAGGGAGGCATGAGCTTTTTGTTGGTTGTAGCTGATACTAGAGAAGGTATGTAATTCAAAAAATCATTGACTGAAAGCTCATCTAGTGGATTTGGTTGCAGGGCTATGAGGAGTTTCTTGAAGAATCAAACCCCTTCTTCTTGTATGCCTTTCGCATCATTTATAATCAAACCATTTTCTAAGTTTTTAATAGAAAAGATAATACTTGCTACCCTTTTTCAATTTGGCTGAAGCATGGAAATCTTTTATATTTTTGTCGCCTTCTTTAAAAACCACAAGACTTTTGTCTCTAGTACACTTCTTTGAGATCTTACACAACTCATCCCATTCTTCCTACAACAACTTCTAATTCTAAAATGTGTCTAAGTTTAAACCATTCTAAATGATATCCTCATTAATCTCAATCAATTGTTTAGAAACCACCTCTTTTTGGGAGAAGACATTT
>BSBK01005906.1:145000-220000 GCA_027943335.1 Chamaecyparis obtusa
ACTAACTCTATGATTGAATGATACTAATGAAAACCATTAATGCTCAATAGGAGTAACATTATCCCCCTTTGGCATTAGTATCAAAAACTTTATGTATATATGCTGACTTCAAAAATTTGTACTTAACAAAAAATATGAATGATATGTGAACTGATGTGAACTCCCCCTTTGTACATGCTCTCAGTGTGAAGTGCATACAATTTATATATATACATATAATTTCCCCCTTTTTCAAAATTAATGCCAAAAATAATGTACTCACAGCTTGTTAAAAATATTCGGATGGGTTTTCTTCAGTGTATCCAAGAGGTTTTCCCATCCCTCTTTAAGGTTCTCAAGAGAAATGTCATCTAAATCGACTTGTGCATGTATATCAAAAATGTTTTCTAAAACCGATATCTCTAGGGTGGAAACTAAGTCCTTTTCCTTATTCACATGTCTCTCCATTATCTTGAGATGTGGAAGCAATTTAGCCTGAAGCTCAGTTACTTTCTCTCTGATTGTATCCTCTTGCTTCCTCAAGTCAATTCTTAACCATTGGAGTTCTTAAACTTTTGTATAATGCTTATGAAATGCATTTGGTTGGGTTAAAGAATTATTTGCACTAACCTGTATCTCTTCATCAAGCTTCTTTATCTTTTCACTAAGCTCGATAGTGAAGTGGTCTACTATGCATAACTTATACAAAATTGTAATTACCCACTGAATAATGGTGTCAAGCTCAGTAATGACCTCTGATAACTTGACCTTATTGATTGCCACTTCCTGGCTTATTTTCTCTACTAGCTTTAATTGAATTCTGGCATTGGCCCTTTCTTCCATTCTCTTTTATGCATCTATATTAGGGGCATTGATGTGGCCGGTTAGAGTGGAAATTTGATCAATGATGGGAGTTTGCTTCATCAACATTGATATTGGGGACTACTTGCATCAAAATGCCTCTAACTTCCTCTAAGACCTGTTTACTTTTACTTTCATGCCTTAAGTTTTCTTGTCTAGCCTTCCTTGTGCAAAATTCACCATACCTTCTTAAGGCTTCAGGCTCTAGAGTCCTAGGGTCACATTCAGGAATTTCTATAATTTTTTAGATTTGTCTTGTCTTTCTCGTTACACACGCTCTCTTCCTTATCCTGCCACATGACTGGTGTCTCGATGTCTTGTCCTTGGGCATCTTGTTTGGTGTCTATTGTATCTTGTTTATTTTTGACCTCTTTATTCTCAGGCTCATTTGTATCTTTCTTCTCTTCTATACCCTATCCCTTATTTGTATCATTCTATTGCTTAGGTATAGAGCATTCGAGTTCCCCTTGTGTAGCAATCTCAATTGCTTGAACTTGTATAGGTAAATCACCCGGGATATCAAATATTGTTTCCTCACTAGGTTGATTCTCTTCGGTGTTATCTATAGTTATAGTGATTTCCTCATCATTATTTACATCATCATCAGAATCTCCATGTGTGATGTCCTCAATCAAGACATCATCTATCTCAGTTGTTACTAGTTTCTCGAAAAAATCTTGTGTATACTCTTCATTATATCCATCTAGGTAGAAATCCATGACATAAGTATCATATGTTATCTTGGTATTAGATATATGAATCTGGTCCTTGGTGGCTATGTCAGCATCATCTGATTGGACTCCTTTTCCTTTTCTTTTATCCTTCTTCTTGAGAATGGTATCCAGTGCAAGTTGATCATCTTCTGCTCTAGCTTTCAAAATTGTGGTCCGTAGAAGCTTTCTATTTTCATCAATTGCCTCAAGGTTACCTGCCAAAATATCAAGTGCTCTACCCTTCATCAAAAATCATTTGGAATATTGCTTCATCATCTCTTCAATCTCGGTAATAGATAAGGTAGGCATTGCCAAAATTAATGAGTGTTCCCTCATTTTCTTCTATGTGTGCAAGGCATATGTCCACCTTGTTGAAATATTCTCATATAATTCCTTAGGAACATATCTTGCAAACTCAATAGGTACTCTCTTAAATTTGATCATCATTTGAATGATAGCATCTTCTATTTTCTCCTGATCCTCGATACACATATGTACATACCGACTCATCTTAGGGTGAGTTAAACTCCCTGATTCCTTTATATTTTTATCTAACTCATCTACCGACTGACTTTTATTTACAACAACCTTAAATTTACCTTGATCATCTTCTTCCTTGGATTCTACATCATCTTTAGCTTTTATCAGCCTTCTCCTCTTCTTAGGTTGTTCAGTGGTGACTTGGGCAACTCTTTTCTTCTTCTGATATGTTTTAGTGGGAGTTGGCCTTGTAATTTTTGCAATTCCTTTCTTTAGGGGAGGAGAAGCAGTTGTTAAGGATCTTGTCCTTGCTGTTATAGGTGTTTCTTCTTGTTTCCTCTTCCCTATGGCCTTTACCAGTGCATCTTAAATGTCCTTATCTGACTCGGTATCCTCCTCATGTTCATTGTTCCAAATTAAAAATTGTTCCTCGATTGCTTCTTCAACCGGATTAGTTGTTGATTCTTCTTGTACTTCATCATCTCCAAAAAAAATTGTCAGTGTTTCTAGCATCTTTTTAGATTTTTTGCTTACTTTCACTCTGACTAGATCCATCTTTATTCTTAACTTAGCCTCCTCATAGGTTTTGAACCTAGTAGCTTTTGGATCTTTGGGCTCGGCCAGCAGTGCCTTTATTGACCTAGAAGCTCGGTCGATGTCTAGTTCATAGCCCATTGGGGGTAACCAAGCAGTCCTTAGTTCAATTGTCTTGATTAAAGTGGTGTTGGTATCCACTAGGAAACAAATATCTTCTTTATGTTTCTCTACCAGCTGACTTGGTATCCTACTTATTTTATGCATCATATCCTTGAATTTTCCAAAATAATCATCCATAACAGTAACAAAATTCTAACCTAGATTTTGAATAAACTCACTTGTTTGCATAATAACTGGTCGGTTGAAATCCCAGTCAACATTACCAACTAATGGAAAGAAGTGTTGCAGGTAGAAAAATATACAAACCAGTAGAGAACCAAACTTACATGTGTTTGTCTTTGCTACCCTAATAGTTTTCATATTTTCCTCCAGTTGTATCAATAGTAGCTTGGTGAGGTCCAATTGAAGACCCTTCTTAACAATCTTATAAGCAATATCTATAGCTCCATAAGGTAGACTATTTGGCATGCTCGATTGAAATATCTTATATAGCCAATAACATAGGCTCCAAACCTTGTTTCTAGATCAGCGATTGTATTAACTCTCATTCATCTTCCATCCCATTCAACTCCTGTGAACTTCTTGGTCTCTACCCTCGGTGCATTCCTTATGGCCTTAGCTTTATTAGTAGTAGGGTAATTGGTGATTGCATGTATAATGTCCTTGGATAGTTTAACCAGTTCATCTAGCCATATTTTACCTTCATGCACTCAGCTAAGAACAACCCTAATCCATTCTATTTTGAATTCTCTTAGGAAATATAGGGCATTCATCAATCCCTTCACCTCTAGGTGTTTGTGCTCATCCTTGAGCTTTCTATTCTCACTCATCTCTTGGTAAGTGGATTGAAGCTCGAAAGCTCTGATTTCATTGATTTTACAATGGATGTATGCACATATGTCTTGCACCAACAAAACCCTAGGTGGTATACTGGAAAATGCACCTGCTTGATCAATCTAGGAAGCTATTTTAGGGTGCAATTTGTATTTGGGTTCATCATATGTCATAGACTTAATCAATGTGACCTTCTTGTCACTCTCAGACTTCAATTTCATAACCTTAGATGAAGATGCCATTATTTCTCAAATTTAGGGCTTCGCAAATATTTCAGTAAAATAACTCAGTGGTTGAGGAACTTACTTGAAGTAGTGATAAAATCACTCAGGATCTCTTTAAATATCTATTAAACACTCTGGAAATTCTTTTCTCAAATTGATCAAGTCTCTCTGGTTCTTCTTGTGATCATTATGTGATGAAATGACTAACTTCATCACATATTTATACCTAAAATCTCTTTTCTCACTCAAACTTTCACATTAAATTCTTTACCTACCACATCATGGTAAACACAGTTGCACTTGGCTAACACTTCAAAGGCTTTAGCTCAGTTAACACTAGATATTACATTGGTTGATACTTCAACTTGGTTAACCTTTCCAATATTCATTGACTAGAAAATATTTACTCGATCATTCTTTTACCGACTATACACATTTTAAGTTCTAAAAATATAGTACCATAGTGTATCTCATTTCATGTTGATTTGGTGTTTATTTACTAGATATAAGGAACTATTGTAAGATATAACCAATTGAAATTCAATTTTATACATACCTTGATTGCTTAGGTGGAGGTGGTGAGATCACCTAATCCAATGGATGAGGTGTCACCAACTGTAGTGCTTGATCCAGCATTGTCATTTGATGCTTTTCTCCACATTTGATTTCTTATCCTCATGATTCCTTCAATTGTATTTCGATTTGTATTAATATTTATCTTTGGTGCTCGGTCTCTACAATCTTTTCACAAGTGACCAATCTTGTGACAGTGCAAACATGCCATACCAGTACTTGTCCAATTACGAGATCTCCCTCTCCAGTTCTTTCTCATGCAATTTGCTGCAATATGTCCATACCTGCCACATGCTATGCAATCAACCCAAGTGTTGTAATCCCAAGTATATGCATTACCTTTCCTTCTCGGTTGATATGTTTTGTTCTATTCTTTCAGTGTCCAGACTTGCTTTGTCTTTGTCATGCATTCCTGTTATATGTGTCCATGCATGTTGCAAGCGCAATAATATTTTTCCATATAAGGTTTCTTAGGTGTCCTATTCAACTTTGATCTACACTCATGTGCTTGATGTCCATACTTATTATAGTTATAGAAATAACCATTAAATTTAGGAGTGGATTTAGGAATACCTTTTACTTTTCTTCTACAAACATTTGATGTGTGGCCTAGTTTTCCAAAATGATAACATAATAGATTCTTTGGCCTTGGATTAGCATAGGCATTCTTCTATTTAGCTTGTCTTGATGACTCTCCCTGCTTGGTATAGCCTAAACCAGTTGTGCTATCAAGTCTTTTCTGACTGATTAGGAATTCATCCATTCTTTTATTAATTTCTTCAACTTTCTTGATCATCTCATTATGTTGATGTTAAATCTTTACCTCATTCTTCAATATTTCATTCTCTTCTCTTAATTCACTGATATCTTCCAATTTCCTTGTAAGCTCATTGTTTACTCAATTGACTTCCTGACTTATGACAACCATCTAATTAGAGATTTCAAAGTGATGCTCGGTGAGTCTCAGTATCTCAAATTCCTTCTCTTGCAACTTATTAGTCATTTTCCTCATATCTTCAATAGCCAAACTTATTTCTTATTCAGCTTGCCTTGCATTGTTCATGACATCAATCATTGTGATCATTTGTGTCTCTTGACTGATCTGCAGTGCTTTCACTTGTTCAGTAAGATGTTGATTCTTTTCAGATAGATTTGATATGGTTCCTTCAGATGCATCAGATATGCTACCAAATCTAGATCTAGATGCCTCAAATGGATCATCTATCTCTTCTTCATGATAATCAGTCTCATTATACCGAATTTCCATATCCTTCCTTTTGATCAGTAACTTTCCCAGTTCTTCTTTCGCTTCCTTGAATTGTTTGATGTAGATCTATATTTGTATTCTTTGATTCTCAATAGTCTTATCTATCTTATACCTTTCCATCCTTAAGATATTTTCTCTTCAATGATTAAAATTTCCAAAACAAGATAACTAGCTCTTATACCAATTGTTGGGATTATGGAAAGATATGTACTAAGAGGGGAGGGGTGAATTAGTACCTTTAAATATTTTCAAGACTGAAACTTTGTAAGCTAGAATATTATTAACTGACTGAATCTATTGCATGTAACATACATTCAAAAGATAACTGAAATGTAAATGGATGTAATCTAATCAATAAACCATTCATGAAACTTCATACACATAAAAGAAATGTTTTGGTATGACAGAAACCCTTGTTAGAAGGTAAAAACTGTGGTGGGGATGATACCCACAAAGCTTCACTGCTGCAATAACAAAGTATGTCGATTAAGGCTACAAAGATTGTGATCACTTCTGGTGATCTTACCCTATTAGGAGTAACAATATGATCAGCTAGATCTACCTAGTTAGAGGATTTTAGCAACACAATCAAGTGTGCACTCGGTTAAGAGATTTACAATAGAACTGTTAAGTTCACTCTGTTAAGAGATTTAGAAATCTGCTACAATGGTTAAAGAGTAATAGTAGGATATATCTATAAATAGAAACTCAAACTTTCTTGATTTAGATCTATAAAGTGCAATAAATATATCACCTTATAGTGATGTGTATGTCCTTTTGTACTACTCGGTAGCCTTATGTATATTCTGGAAAACTAAATACCTCTATCAAATCCTTATGTCAAAACCTTGTATGATCTTTTGATGTCCTAAGTGCAGCTATTTTTTCATGATATATAATCAAATGACATCCTTACAAATTTTATATCAAACTAATTTGACCTAATTAGGGTTTTACAATATCTTAGAAAACCTATGATCAACAGTGGAAATAAATAACCTAGATCTGCAATACATAGGAATCATCAACAATTTAATGATGACATCCATATTAAATTCTATCTCAATCTTGGTAAACCATTTTCTGATTGGTGTAAACTATTTGCCTTGATGTTTGTGCCATTCCAAACTACTATGTCATTTCATGTTTCACTCGGTCTTCACTACATTCATTGTTGGGTAATTAACTAGTGCTCGGTTCATATGAATTATCAATGACTACTGTGCTCAATACTTGGTGATCATCTGGCTCAATGAGAGTGCTTGATCAAAGCTATGTTTAGTTAACTTAGAGATCTGCCTTGTGTCCTGCTCGGTGTATAGGCTCTGTGTATTGACCGATTGTCATGTTTTGTCTACTTTACCGACTCTATGACTGAATGATACTAATGACAACCATTAATACTCAATAGGAGTAATAGTTGATTCTTATTGTTAGTTGGAGTTGGATTAGTATTTAGGATACCAGATTTCAAACTTATACTAACAATTGATCTTAGCTAGGAAGAGTACATCTTTTACAGGTTTGACCACATAATATGGATCCTATACTACAAGCTTAGGGAAAGATACTCAAAGAAAAGGGCTTCAAGAGAAGATAGAAATGATTTGGCAACCAAGACATAAAGGCAATATGAAATATGCAACATTAAAACCTCTAGTCAGGATGAAAAATTGTAATTCAAATCAATCGATAGATTGATAACTATATCCCCTCAATATGTAAAAGATTTTTGTCTCCTAGTTGTAAATCCACTTAGTATGTTGGATATGTAACTTATTTTCTAAATCAGGACTCTTTATCCTAGGCTATACTGGGAGTTTTCTTTCCCCATTCTTTTTCCCCTAGTGCCCGCACTTAAATGGGGTGTAAAAAGTAAAATTTATAAATAATAAATAATATTAAAAGGCCAAGGCCAATTATCTATTAAAAAACAAAATATTTTATTAATTTTTAATTTAAATATAAATAGCTAGAAATAAAATACTATATAATAATTTTTTAATAATTCAATTTTACGATAATTTTTAATTATTTTTAAAAATAATTAAAAAATCTATTAGCTGATTCTTCTTCTCCATTTTGCACCATTCAATAAAATTATATCTCATTATAATTTTTTCCCCAATTAATAAAAACTCGTATTTAACACGGTAAAGAACTTCATCACTCGTTCCAGTTACACAAATTCAAATATTTTTATAAATATTGTACACTAATTTTCTTAAAACAAATGTTTTGTTAGCCTAAATAGACGATCTATCATGTGTTAAATATTGTGTTAAGCATAATTTATTTCCTCAATCTGTCAACAAAATCAAATAAACAAAAAATGTGGCAATTTAAGCTTAAATACAATTTCCTTATATAAACTACTAGAATTTTATTCATATTTATATTATTATAAACTACTAGAATAACATTTTAAATTAGCTTTTTTTAAATGTGTTAACATTTTAAAATAAATATTTAGGATTCAATTAAGATTTTGAACATTTGTATTTCAGTAATATATTTAAATTTTATATTCAATTATATTTGATTAAAGATTTGTTTATATAGGTATTTTTTTACTTAAATGTAAATATAAGATAATGTTAAGCTTGAAGTTATGGTATAAGATTTAATATTGATAAATATTAAAAAGTAATTAAAGATAAATATTTAATAAAAAATTAAATTAAATATTTTAAATGATTATATTTTAGTAAATTTTAGGTTAAATATTAATGAAATATTTAATTGAAATTATTTTTAAAATTATTATTTAGTAATATATCATTATATATTATTGATTAAAAATATATATTATTGTATATATTTTTAGAAAAATGTGTAAAAAAATATATTTAAGTTTAACTAAAAAATCAATAAAAATAAGTCATTGAAAAATGATATTTGAGCTTGATGTCTTTTAGATAGATTTTTTTAAAAGATAATTCTACTTTTAAAATTTAAAAAAAAGTAAAAATGAATTATTAAAAAATTATTATATAGTATTTTATTCTCTAGCTATTTACTATTTTATTAACTAAAGTATTTAAAATTAATCAATGTCATGTGTGTACCAAAAAAATTTGCAAAAAAAGAAATATGGAGGAAGCCTCTGGAAAAAGGGATCATATAACACCAAACCAATTCAACCAATCATATTTGAGATAAGTAATTTGTATAATATATGAAATTAATAAATAAATATCGTAACTTTAGAAATATTCCAATTATGGAAAAATAGTTGTTTATGATTGGTGCAAAACAATTCACTAATGGAGCTAATTGTGCACAAGTGAATGCACTAGTCTAACTCACACTAATATTTTCTCTCATGTCATCAAAAAGTTGTACCATAAGTCATGTTTTTTTTTTTTTTTGTCAATATAAATGTGGGAGTGAGTGGTGTAGTCACCTAAAATTTGTTTAGTTGAACCTAAGCCTCCAATTTCAATCAAATTGCCTCAAATAAAATCCTAAATCTCAAAGGCATATTTACTAGACGTGATTATGCAGAGTAAACCTAAAAAAATTCCTTTGCATAATTAAATCAAAAAATAAAAAATCTTATATCAAGCTTATACTATGGTCTAATTTCTAGAGCTTGCATATTAATAGCTATAACCTTGCTTTTAATATAAAGTTCCTACAATTTTATTAAAAGAACACATTCACATGTGTGCACATACTTAATCTTGATTAATTAGCAATTAAAAGGGATTTATGCTTTCAAAATTGTTATTTTCTTATTTTACCTAACATTTATTTTGCCTATTAATCCTCACCACTCATTTCTACCTAACCTTGCATCTCCTTCACTCTTCTTTTCCCTCTTGATCTCAATCACACATTATTTTGCCTCTTAATCTCCACCCTTCATTCTTGAGGCAAATTCTTTAAAAGGAAGTTCTTCCTTGGCTCAAGGGTCCTGTTAGGAATGGGAACACTGAGAGGGGGGGGGGGTGAATCAGTGTTCTATAATATTAATATTTTTCTCCTTCTTGAAACTTAGCCCAATTACTTAATTACTGAACTGAATATTAAAGCAAATAAAGTAAACAACCATAACACAACACCAGATATGGTTAGGGGGAAACCTTGGCCAAAGGAAAAACCCAGGTGGGAATTAATACCCACTAATGATTTACTTTGTATTATGAACCTGTTAATGTTCCTTTGCCCTGTTAGGAGTAGTCATTACAATGCTTAGTACAATGACCTAGTCAAAGGTCAAACCCTATTAGGAATCTTGAAGTAACAAACCCTATTAGGGGTGGAAGGCTCACTGCCAGAGCTCACTGCTTAATGAGGAAGGCTACAACCTCCTGGATATCAGAGACACACTATATCTACAAGGGTGGATTGTTGCTATGACACTGCTTGTCTGATCAGTTCTTTTTGTGCGATGATGCTTTAACCTCTTGTAAAGCTCTATATCATTCTTACTGCTCTAACACATACTTCACATACTTCTGCTCTTCTATTTCAACTTATATATCTACATCATGCTCAAATACAAAAGCGCATGTCTCATATATAGGCGCAACCAAAACTAATTACTAAGTTGGCCTATAATCTATTACATACAATGCTTCCAAATGAATTGGCTCAAGCATGTTTACATACAATGATATTAACAAGTCTATAACATAAATACAATAGGCACATAGCCTTTACAAAACAAAATAATACTAGCTAATCAAATTCTTTCTTGGTGGCTGCATGCTTTGTTTTGTTCTATCGCTTACTATCTGTGTCACTTCAGCTCACTGTAACTTCTTCAAGCTATCACATATGACCATGTGTTCTTAGACTTAGCATTATAACATACTCAAAAGCTTATCTTCAAGGGTACATACCAAAAATGATCATACACATGTGTGTTGATGCTCTTTTCATCAGGTGCTTCATTGACTGCTCTATCTTCCATACATAGCCAAATTTTGATCTTCTAAGTTATTCTGCTGACCTCAAAACTTCATATGGCTTTGTTGTCATAATGACAACACTAAACTTAGTCGTATACACTAGTATAGTCTATTGGAAATATATATGGAGTAACTGAGAGGGGGGGGGTGAATCAGTTAACCACAAAAATATTACCACAGATCCCTTAGATGTCTTATTAATTCATTTACTGTTGTCACTCAATAAACATACAGAGAAATACTGAAAACTCAGTTATTGCAGTGAGTATTAATTATAATTGTTCTTAAGTATTCATCAGTGATTAACATGCATGCATAAAGAAAATAACATGAACACAAGAGACACCAAATTTAACGTGGAAACCCAATATGAGAAAAACCACCAATGTAACTAGTTACTATTTTTCACTCTTCTGAAGTGAGCCCTGTTAGGAGCCAACCTGGTTAAAGGTTACAAAACACACTGTTAGGTGTGACCTTGTTAGAGGATTTAATCACCCTATTAGGAGTGGCCTTGTAAGAGGTCTTTGAAACAATTCAATAGAACTGTCACCTTGTTAGAGGATTTACAAAATGGCTATTAAACCAACTCTTTTAAGAGATTTTGAAATCACTGCTACCATGGTGAGAAAGTAACAATGAAATGACCTGAATAATGATGCAACTGATTTGTTGATTACAGATCTTTGTTCTGCTTCACTAGATCCTTCTTGATCAAATATATCTCTGCTGCTCCTCAAGGATATCTAACCATCCTTTAAAATTCGCTCACACTTTTCTTCTTTTTCACTTGCACACTTTTAATTCACAACTTGACCTTCTATATATACCATTCAGATTGTCAAGTCGGCACTAATAATCATTACAAACATTACTAAACATTACCACAATCGGCTGAATAAACAAACAAAATTCTTTACTGGGCCGACTTGCTCAATAAACACTAATCCTGAAACAATTTCCTTCGATGACCGAGTGAACTCGGTTACCACTACAAATTTTGCAACATCCTTTGAAGACTGACAGATCTTGGTAAACACAGAAAACTACCTCGCTGACTGACTGAGCTCAGTAAACACTGAGAATCGCTTAGCTGACTAACTTAGCTCGGTAATCACTGGGAACTGCTTTGCTAACCGACTGAGCATGATAAGTGATATGACATTTGTGTGACATCAAAGACAACACACAATTAATCCAACAATCTCCTTTAGACAATTGTATCCAACAATCTCCCTCTTTGGCATTGATGACAACACAACATGTCATAGCACAATGAAATTTCATAGAAAACATAAAGTAAGGAACATATCCTTAGCTTCATTCTGATTCTCATCTATGAGAACTCCCTCTATCAGCAAACTTCTCTTTCTGACTAAAAAACTCTCCTTCTTATCTTCTCAAACTCTCCAAGAAAACTCTCCCTCTTAGAAATCTTAAGAAATTTCTTGAAATATGACAGCAAACTCTCCCTCTTTGACAACACATATCAGGTGAATAGCAATGTACCTTGAGTACTGATTCATATGCAATGATTCCTTGACTAAGCTGCATCAACTGACTGATCTTCAATATGCTCTGGTTGATGCATCACTAAAACTTTATTTAGTGAGCCTCGGATAGGGGAATGACCCTTAACTTACCTCTTAGATACAAGAATTCATCCTTAGGTAGTGGCTTGGTGAATATATCTACAGTTTGTTCTTTTGTATGAATATATTCCAATCTGATTTCCTTGTCCTACACCAATTCTCTGACAAAGTGATATTTTATAGCAATGTGCTTGGTTTTGGAATGCATTACTGGATTCTTTGAAATATTTATTGCACTTGTATTATCACAAAATATAACAACTGGTTCTTTGATCTCAACCTTCATGCCTTCCAATAACTGTTTAAACCAAACAATATTAGAGCAGTTTACCACTACAGCAACATATTATGCTTCTGCTATGGATTGGGATGTGCAATTTTTCTTTTTACTGGTCCAAGATACCAACCTCTTGCCAAGAAAGAATGCTCCACCACTTGTACTCTTTCTATCATCAATGTTTCCTACCCAATCAGCATCATTAAACACTTTTAAGTCTAGATTGCCTCCAAATTTATACCACAAGCCATAATCTTCAGTTCCTTTCAAGTATCTCAAGATTCTTTTGATTGCCATCATATGATTTTCTCTGGGTTTTGCTGAGAATCTTGCTACTATACCAACTGCTAAGGCAATATCAGGCCTTGTATGAACTACATACTATAATTTTCCAATCATTGATCTGTATAAGGTATGATCTACTTCTTTTGAATCATCATCTTTGGTAAGCTTTAGTCCAGTACACATGGGGGGTACCAACTGGTTTTGCATCTTCCATACCAAACTTCTTAAGTATTTCCTTGATGTATTTAGACTGAGTAATGTAGATACCATTCTTGCTCTGCTGAATTTGAAGACCAACAAAGAACTTTTTTTGACCAAACATAGACATTTCAAATTCTTTGTTCATTTTCTCTGAAAATTCTTTGCATTGATCATCATCACTTGTAAACACAGTATCATCCACAAATATTTCTACCAAAACAATTCTGTTATCTGGTCCTTCCCTGATGTACAAACTACTGTTATCATTAGCTCTTTTGAAACCAATTTGAATAAGATAGTTGTGTAATCTTTCATACCATGCTCTAGGGGCTTGTTTCAGACCATACAATACTTTTTGTAACTTGCAGACCATATTCCTTTTGTCTGGATCAATAAAACCTTCAGGTTGCTCAATGTAGACTTCTTCATCAAGAATACCATTGAGAAATGTAGATTTTACATCCATCTGATACACCTTAAATCCTTTATGTGTTGCATATGCAAGTAGAGTTCTTACACCTTCTAATCTTGCAATAGGAGTAAAAGTCTCACCATAATCTATGCTCTCTTCTTGAGAATATCCTTTACACACCAATCTAGCTTTGTTTCTTGATACTTGACCATCTTCATTCAACTTATTCCTAAATACCTATTTTGTTCCAATTACATTTTTATCTTTAGGCCTAGGTACAAGAGTCCATGTTTTGTTCTTCTCTATTTGTTTTATTTCTTCATTCATAGCCTCAGTCCAAGTTTCATTTTCCAATGCATCTTTGACATTTCTAGGTTCAAAATCAGCAAGTAAACATGTACCTTTTAGTAAACTTTCATGTACATCATAGTACCTTCTAATTTGTTTCCAATAATCTGATCTGGTGTATGATGCCTCCTAACATATTTGGCTAATACAAGTTCCTTGCCTCTTGAATGAGTTACATTGTCATCTTCTTGAATTTCATCTTTAGGTTCTGGTTGCTCAGGCTCAGTAGATATTGGCTCGGTAGCTTCAGACTGAGACTCGGGTCCTTGTGACTCGGTTTGAACTTCTTCTTGTGACTCGGTTACTGTACTAGGCTCGATAGATGCAGTCTCCTTATTGACAGATGTGTCTAGTAATGTATCAGGTTCAATGTAAACAAATCTCCTGTAATCCTCCGGTTCCTTTTTGCTTTCTTCTTCAGTCTTTTCTGCAAACTCATCAACTTTCACATGTGCACTTTCTATGATTTTGTGAGTAGACAAATTCAAACATCTATATGCCTTACTTTTGCAAGAATATCCCAAGAATATTCATTCATCACTTTTCATATCAAATTTGCCTTTTCTAGATTCTTTTAAGATGTAACACTTACTACCAAATACTTTTAGGTAACTTACATTGGGTTTATAGCCATACCATAACTCATAAGGAGTTTTGAATGTGTCTTTCTTCAACTGTACTTAGTTTAAGGTATGAACTACAGTGCTAATAGCTTCCTTCCAGTATTTCATAGCAATGTTCTTTTCAATCATTAGAGTCCTTTCACAATCCATGATAGATCTATTCCTCCTTTCAGCTATTCCATTCTGCTCAGGAGTTCTTGGGGCTGATACCTGTCTTTTGATTCCTCTTTCAATGCAAAAATTATTGAATTCATGGGAGATGAATTCACCACCTCTGTCTGATCTCAAGCACTTCATTCTTTTCCCTATTTCCTTTTCTACTCTTGCCAAATACCATTTGAATTTCTCAAATGCTTCTGACTTTTCTCTTAGATACATAATAGTCATCATTCTAGAGTAGTCATCAACAAAGAGAATAAATAATTTTTCTCCAGTATAGCTCTCAATTCCAATAGGTCCACATAAATCAGTATGCACAATTTCCAAAATATCTTCAGACCGATAGTTTTTACTTTTAAAGCTAGTCTTTCCCATTTTACCAATCTGACAATTCTTGCATAGACCAACATCAGGTTTCTTCAAAGTAGGAATGCCTCTTACTTTCTTGAATTTGCTTATTTTCACCATGTTATCAAAATTTACATGACATAACCTTTTGTGCCATAACCAACTTTCTTCAATTTGAGCAATAAAACATGAGCATTCACCAAGATCAAGACAAAACAAGTTACCTTTGGTTTGTTTGCCTGATCCAATCAGTTTTCCCTTGTCATCCAGCAGTCTTGCTTTGCCATGCATGAATTCAACCTTGAATCCAATGTTGATTAGCTGTGCTACACTTAGAAGATTATGCTTTATTCCTTCAACCTAATATGCATTATCACATATAAGTTCTTTGGTTAATGAGATACGTCCTCTTCCTTTTATGCAACACGGCTCATTGTTTCCAAACCTTACATTACCACCATCATAGTCTTCAAGGTGTTCAAACTTTGTTCTATCACCAATCATATGATGTGAACATCCATTATATATGATCCATGTATCATTTTTTCTTACATGAGAGATAAGTGCCATCTTATCTTCATCATCATCAGATTCATCTTTTACAGCAATGTAGACAATTTCATCTTCACTATTATCAGAATCCTTAGCCATGAAACATGTTTTCTTACCTTTATCCTTGAATGAAATTCTTCTTGCCATTGTACTTGTGACCTTTCTTCTCATCCTTGCTTTGCTTGTTTGGGCACTTGGCTGCAATATGACCAATTTCTTCACATGAAAAATAGATTAAGGGAGTTTTACCTTTGTATTTACCTCTGCCTCTAGTATATTTCTTTGCAAGTAATGCTTCAATAACTTCAAGATCACTATCAGAACTTTCCTCTAATTCTTCTTCACTCTCTGACTGTGTGTCCTTTATTTTCTTGCCCTTCTTAAGTGAAAGTTTGGCCTCAAATGCTGATTCAATATTTTTGGAAGTTGGAACATAGTTGTCATAGTTATCCAACTCAAAGGCTGTCAATCTTCCCACTAAAGCATCCAAAGTTATATTGTGATTTTCTTCACATCTTCTTTCTTGAATAGAAGATACTCTTATTGTATAGATAGGAAGTAATGTTCTGAGAACCTTGCTTATAATAGTTTCATCATCAATTTTTCCTCCAGAAGCTCTGATTGCACTAACACTTGCCTTGATCAAACTGTCCTCTTAGGCTTTCTACTTTGGCTCTCTTCACATTGTCATCACCACCATAAATTTTCTTTAGCTTGGTCCACATTGCATAAGTAGTTGTGCAGTCTTTGATCTCATCAAATTCTTCATAGCTGAGAGCTGATGCAATGTCTATCATCATGGTGTTATGGTTCTTTTTCTCTACAATGTCTTCAACAGTTAATGTGCCAGTAGGAGCTATATATTCTTCATCAATATATTTGCATCCTGAATCACCAATGGAAGCCAGATGAAGTCTCATGAGACCTTTCCATGCTGAAAATTTATCTCTGTTAAGCCTTAGAATTTCTCTCTTGTAAGACATCCTGATCTTTAGCTTAGGTCCTTGAAACCCTTCCTGCAAGCACCAAAAGCTCTGATACCAATTGTTGGAAATATAGATGGAGTAACTAAGAGGGGGGGGTGAATTAGTTAACCACAAAAATATTACCACAGATCCCTTAGATGTCTTATTAATTCATTTACTGCTGTCACTCAGTAAACATACAGAGAAATGCTGAAAACTTGGTTATTGCAGTGAGTATTAATTATAACTATTCTTAAGTATTCATTAGTGATTAACATGCATGCATAAAGAAAATAACATGAACACAAGAGACACAAGATTTAATGTGGAAACCCAATATGGGAAAAACCACCAATGTAACTAGTTACTGTTTTTCACTCTTCTGAAGTGAGCCCTGTTAGGAGCCAACCCAGTTAAAGGTTACAAAACACACTGTTAGGTGTGACCTTGTTAGAGGATTTAATCACCCTGTTAGGAGTGGCCTTGCAAGAGGTCTTTGAAACAATTCAATAGAACTGTCACCTTGTTAGAGGATTTACAAAATGGTTTTTAAACCAACTCTGTTAAGAGATTTTGAAATCATTGCTACAATGGTGAGAAAGTAACAATGAAATGACCTGAGTAATGATGCAACTGATTTTTTGATTACAGATCTCTATTCTGCTTCACTAGCTCCTTCCTGATCAAATATATCTCTGCTGCTCCTCAAGGATATCTAACCATCCTTCAAAATTCGCTCACACTTTTCTTCTTTTTCACTTGCACACTTTTAATTCACAACTTGACCTTCTATATATATCATTCAGATTGTCCATTCAGATTGTCAAGTCGGCACTAATAATTATTACAAACATTACTAAACATTACCATAGTTGGTTGAATAAACAAACAAAATTCTTTACTGGGCCGACCTGCTCGGTAAACACTAATCCTGAAACAATTTCCTTTGGTGACCGAGTGAACTCGGTTACCACTACAAATTTTGCAACATCCTTTGAAGATCGAGAGATCTCGGTAAACATAGAAAACTGCCTCACTGAATGACTGAGCTCGGTAAACACTGAGAATCGCTTAGCTGACCGACTGAGCTCGGTAATCACTGGGAACTGCTTTGCTGACCAACTGAGCATGATAAGTGATATGACATTTGTGTGACATCAAAGACAACACACAATTAATCCAACAATCTCCTTCAGACTATTGTATCCAACAATAGTCAACTTTCCAACAATCTCCCCCTTTGTCATTAATGGCAACAAAGGAATATGGCGAAGTTGCTAAACTACATCTTTACACAAAAACTTTCTATCTTATACTCTTATCCTTTTTTGAATACTATACATCATTTGTAGATGGGTGCATAATGCATAGGTTAGCTTCTCCATCTTTTCCAAATCTGTATAGGGACCTTGATCATATGTCACAATAGTAGCATTTATATGCTTGATATTCTGATTGAGTACATCTAGAGAGGGCACAAGTGCATGTCTTAACTGAGTTTGTCTAGTTCTTATCTTATCCATCTCTTTCTCTACCTTCTCAATTTTTTCTATCTATCCTTGATACACATTATTGCACATGTTAATATCCTAGCAGGGATCTTCCACTGATTTTCTTACTGTTGTCATCATAGATTCTGCTTCCTAAATCTTCTTGGAAAGGCCTGCAGTGAGTTTGTCTTTGTTCATATAGTCAGCAATTATTTTCCTTCCTTTTTCTTCTATCTCCTTTAGCATAACTTGACCAACCTTTAGAGAATTAAGGTCAAGTAAGAAATTTTCTATCAATTCATTCAGCCTTTTCTTGAGATATTTCTCTTCTAAAATTTTAGATGTTGATTCTTCAAGATTTGAGAAATTTTCTTTGAAGCTTGATAGGATGCTACTAACATCATCCACTGAATGAACATTTATCACTTTCTTATCCTCGAGTAGTAGACCATTCATTATGCTAACTGATTCTACAAATAATGGATTTCTCATTACTTGTTTCTCTTTTTCTTTATCCATTGCTAACACACTAATCTTCATCAAATCTTCTTCTCCCCAAGAGTCTAGGCTTGTTGTATCAGGTGTCAAACTTGACAACAATGATATAGATGATTTAGGAGTAAGGAGTGTGCCTTGACTTACATCCATGAATTCACTTTTTACCTTCACTGGTATCTCAACAAAGGGCTCTCCTTTTCAACTTCCTTCTCTTCTTCTTGTCCTGTTAAGTCCTCAATTTGGACTTCTTCTTGTTGCTTAGGTGATTCATTAGCGCATAAAATCTCTACTTCCTCAGTACTCATAAAGGCTTCCTCAAACTCATCTAGATCCTTGTTTGATGCTACCATGGATATCTCAACATTGTCAATAACAATAGTGTCATCTATTGCTTCAGTAGGCACTGCCACTGTGGGTGTAGAATCCTATGGACCTGTCATAGGTGCATTAGGGATCTTTGACTCCTTTTCTTTCTTAGAGGGAGCTTGGGTTGCAGGTGCAGAAGGTGGATACATGTGTCTATCCAAAAATATCTTTTCAAATGCCTTCTCAGTCTCCTTCGCAACCAACTCATAATCCTTGTTCATAATTTGTAGAGTTCTTAGTTTAGTTCTTAGGTGAGGCTTCACCAAATCTAGCAACAATGATTTTTCTTCAAATGAGCATACAGGGAGGTTGTCATCTAATTTTTTTTCTCTTATTATCATATCTTCTTCAATGGCTTGTCTTTTCAAAGAGTCAAGTATATTCCATACTTGAGCGGGGGGGGTGAATCAGTATTCTAAAAACTTTTACTTTTTCCCAATTATGGATATAATAGATTATCTTAGTGCATGCATAACATAGAAAACTAAACAACATGCATAGCAATAAAACAAATGAACTCATAACACATTATTTGTTCTCGAGGAAACCTTGGCCAAGGGAAAACCCTAGTGGGGATGGTACCCACAAAGATCCACTAATCAAAAGTATCATGTTAAGGATGTTGACCCTATTAGGAGCCTATTACATGCATATAGTGTCTCAATCCTGATTAAGGGACTATAGGCCTTGTTAGAAGCCTCAACCCTGCTAGGAGTTGGTACTACAAAATATGATTACCAGATGAGCCCACTGCCCAAACAAGTAATATACAATATTTATTGATTACAAAATAGGTCAAGGTACATAACCTTATACTGCTTGTAACTTTGCATCAATGTCTCTTCACTTGCTCTTTCACTATCACTATTACAACTTCATCTTCTCTTTACAATTACATCATTACATCTCTTTATACAAGTTATTAAGATTAATAACAATTACAGTCAGCTTGCCATAAGCATTATACAAAATATATCTTTACCCAAGGGTTAACATCTTGGATGTCATCCCTTTATATTTTTAAGACATTATTTTGATAAACAAAATAATCCCTTAACTCTTTACCAATTTTGTCTTCATATTTTGTCCTGTCGGCTTAACACTGTCTTCAGTAAAACTCTCATAACTTCTTTCGTGCATGTCATACTGACTTGCGCTCTCAGGTGAGTCTTCTATAGTCACCATAGTATCTATGTTCAAGTGTTCAAGCACTAAACTTACTCCAATCAACATCACTAATCAAAAATATCTTTGGGTACATTGATAAAAACATTGTCTCATACTTAGACAATTTTGCATTGCGCTCTGTCATACTTGCTCTCTGTCTTGTGAAATCTTCATGTAGATCATATGTTTCCATAATGACAACATCTAAGTATCTAACTCAGCCAAATTGCCAACAATCTCCCCCTTTGTCATTGGTGGCAACATATGAGAAAATTGGCTAAGTCAAAACTTCAAAAATCTGAAAATTGTGGCCATAACAAAAATATGTATATACTATCTTTATAACTCCATAAATCTTATCTATATATTGTACTCATTCTAGGAGTATACATCCTTATTACTCATAACAATTTTTTTCTATATATCTCTCCCCCTTTGACAACAATGACAAAAAAAAAGGTAAGGAGGGTGACAAAACTGTGTTCAAACAAAAGTTATACCTTGATTCAATATTGCAAAGTTGGTAGGCTTGCAACACAATCTACAAAGTTAATCTTCATGGCCTCTAACTCTTTCTCCCATTCCTTCTTAATCAAATCTGCAAAATTGAGTAGTGCGCTTAATCCATAAGATGCAATTTCACAGGCTTGGAGATTCTCAAAACTGACCTTCTGAAAAGATGTCTTGGATGAAAGACATTCTTCCAGTTGTCCTTCAACAGTGCTCAATTTGATAGAAACATGCTCTCTTAGAAGAGTGATTCTTTTCTTCTTCTTGTCCTTTTCATCTTGTAAAATCCTTATCTCATCATAAATCTTGCAAATTTTCTTTTCAATATCAAGTATCTTCACATTAGGGCTTGAAAGGAGATTTACCTCTGCTTGAATTTCTACTTCTTTGATCTTAATCTTCTGCATTTCTTCTGCTATAAGGATCTTAGATTTTGTACACTGAATGTACAAAGTTTTACCTCTATCTAGATTCCTTCTCAAATCTTTTATACAGATATCAAGACTATTGATATCATTCCTGATATTCTGGCTTATGTCCAGAAGTAGTTTGGCCTCATAGGCTACTTGTGCCTTCACCTTAGCTATATCAGATAAGTTGGTAAACTCATCATCAAATGTGTTCATCACTTTCTTTTCTCTTTCAAGTGGGTCTGCCTCTGCAATTTGTGTGGTCACAATACTTTGTAACTTCTCAGTTAATTCTTTTAGGCATCCTTCAAGGCTTTTCAATTTCTTGTTTTTCCTAATAATCTTATTCAAAGATGTGATCAATTCCATCTAATCATCATCATCTACTTCTTTACCCAAACTTTCAAATATAGATCCAATTTGAGTTTTCTTACCAGTAGGACTGATTTCTTCTTGACTAGGGGCTGCTTCTAGCTTTTGTGTCTCTTTAGGCTCTTCAATCCTTGTGTCTCTCTATTCTTCTCCTCTAGCATTGTCTTGCTCTTCAAAATCCGAATTGTCAACAATGTTCTCAAGGTTCTTAAAAAGATTATCATCACTATCCAAAGTGATCTTGGTTCCTTCCATATTCATAGTTTCTTCTTCAATGTTGATGGCTAGTGGAGAGGGAATATCATGTTGTTCTACTTCCTTTACTTGCTCTATTGGTTCTGCTGCATCTGATTGTTTCTCAACACTTTCTGTCATCACTTTAACTATTGCTAGTTCTATTTCCTTGTTGATTTCTTCATAATTACCTCCCATAATCTGAATTGTTCTTTTCTTGGTTCTCAAATGGGTGTTCAAATCCTTCATGATCTGTTTGAAGTTTTCTTCATCTCTTAGATCACATAGCTTCCTAACAAGATTTTCTCTAATTCTGATATCTTCATATGATGCTCTTTTCTTCCTTTTTACTAACTTTTCATATAAATCATCAAGTATCTTACCCTGAATTGTATCAAACTTTCTATCAGTCAATATCATGTATTTCACAACTGCATTTTCAAGGTTCAATCTTTCTGCATAATCATAAAGGTCATAGTATTTGTTCATCTTTGAAAAGTCTCCATCTTGTATGATCTGTTCATTAAATTTTTCAATTCTAGGTTTCCAAATTTTCTTCTTAACAGGGGTCTCTTCATCATCTTTAATTTCTGCAATGTTTCTCTGAACTGGTGGTACTAAAGTCTTTTGCCTTTTACCCAATCTAGTAGAAATCTCTTTCACTCTTTTACCAGGTGTAGAAGAGGATGATCTAGAGGACTTTCTAACTTCTTGATCTTTCTCTGTTTCTTCCACTTTCACTTGTATGTCTACTTGTTGTACTACAATTGATGATAAAGGTGGAATAGACAAAACTTCCTTTTGTCCTATGTCTCTAATTGCTGCTGCTGTCTATTTAGCTATCAAAAATCCTTGTTCAAACATTCTTGTGTCCTTTAATATCTTCTTGATTGTAATTTCAACTCTTTTCTTTGATTTTTTCTCTTCTAATATAGTCTTTGCAGAGTTGAAGTTCTCCTCAAAGGTTCCAAACATGTTGTTGTGAATGTCCATCTTGCATTTAAGCAATCTGCTCACATATTCTTTTGTTTCAATCTCAAAGATTTCATAGCCAAGAGGGTCTATGAATTCTACTAAAGACTGAGGGATCCTTGATATGCTTGACATCAAATTCTGAAATGTTTTAATCACCAACACTGCACTCTCATTGACCTTGTCAATAAGATGTCTCCTATATACTTTGTTAATCCTTTCCATTGTAGTGTTACCATCATTCCAATCATCACCAATGGTGTACGCAAATCTTCTTAACAAATGGAAAAATATATAAGTGATCAATGATGAGAATCTAAACTGAGAGTACTTAGTCTTCTTTATCTTTTCCAAATTCTCAAACAACTAAATTCTCAAAATCTCACACATATCAACTTGTATTTTATCAACACACATCAAATAGGCTACATGTATCATTCCTACTGCCATGTCATCTTCTCTTGAGTTAGCACAAAACTGAGTTGTAAGGATCTTGCACACATATCTAACATCATCTTGTTGTATCTTGCTAATTACTATTCCCCTGCCATTGTAAGATGAATTTGTGTTGTCTATAACTATTTTCCTCATGTTCTTCTCATTCAAAGGAATGGCTCCAGTTTTAGATAGACCAGTTACCTCATGAATTAGGTCAGCTGTGATATCTATCACTCTGTCATCTAACCAAAACTTTCCATTGTGAATTATGCTTAAAATTATCTTGGTCCATTCTTCATTGTCAAACTCATATTGTAGAGAATACTTAATAATCTCATTATCTTTCAAATGTTCAAACCCTACTTTCAATTACATATCTTGATTTTAAATCTTCTCATATTCTTTAGTAAAATCACTGTCACTGAGAGTCTCAAGCTTGCATCCCAAATAGCTTCTAACATTTTCTAGGTGTAAAACTATGTTTGGTATGGATGATAAAGCTAACTTAGGATCTTCCTCCAAGGGTTCTATGGGTTCCCTTTTGACTTTAGGTCTATACTTATCACTTACATTATGAATCAATGAAACATCCATGACTTCTGCAAATTCCTTAACTGATTTAGATATATGCCAAGTAAAATACCTCGATTCCGTGATTTAGGGCTTGCGTAGGTTTGACACGAAAATCCTTCACCAAATCCTTGCAAAATGCTTTCAATCACTGCTCTTTGATCTCCTTAGCACTTGTATTCTCTTTGATGATCAAATATTACAGATCATAATCTTTTATCATTTCAATCTCACATAGATCTGACATCGCATTCAATTCCTTTTCCACTTTTTTCCAAAAAGTTGTTTCTGCTTACCTGCAAAACTTAAAACTTCTTGTGATCTTGTAAAACATAATATTTTTCTATGCGCTCTTAACCATAGCATCAATACATCATATACTAATTTTCATTAACTGTGTAAGACTCAATTCATCATATATTAACTTCTACACTAATCTAAGTTCCTATTCTACTATAATTTTCATGAATTAAGTACTTTGAGATGGGTTAGGTAGAGATTCATTCTTACCACTTGATACTTCACCTTTCTGATTTACTTCAATGCTGAATGTGTCTCCTTGATCTGTGCTTTTAACCAACTTCACTTCTTCTGAATTACTATAGCATCCTTTCTGACTGTTACTTGCATCTTCATTTCTCCTTGCATGACTTCTAGGGTTAGGATTAGGATGAAAAAATCTATTGTTCATCCTGCAAAACCTTTTTGTATGTCCAATCTTGTTGCATATTTGACAAACTATTCCATTGTTTCCATAGCTTGGTCCAGGCTGATTGATCTGTGATCTGCAGTTTCTAGCAATGTGTCTGACTTTGTTGCATCTATAACATACTACTCCATTTCTCCTGTTCATATCTTCAATAGGTCTCTTATCTGCATGGTTAGTATTCCTAAACATTCTACTACTATTATTATTCTCAACAAATTTAGGTTTTCTACATTCAATAGCTCTATGTCCAAAGCCATGACAATTATAACAATAACCATTAAGAGGTTTAAATTGCTTACCTATGCAATCTTTCATCATATGACCAAAAGTATTACAAGTAAAGCATCTACCTTTAAATTCTCTTTGCATACCTTTAGGTGACTCCTCTTGCTTAGGTGGTTCTTCTTCTTTAGGTGTATCTTTAGATTTGTCAATTTCATTAGATTTCTTTTCATCTATGCTTTCAAACATTTTTAGATCCGATTCCTTGCTTTCTTCATTTTCTTTAGATGTGTTGAATCCAAGACCAGTTTTATCATAGAATGGTTTTTTATAAGACAATTGTTCAACAATCTTCTCACTAGTTGAATATAGTCTTTCAAGTTGCTGCTTAAATTGAGTTAGTTCACCTTTCACAATTGTATTGTATTTCTCAAGTTTGGCATACTGTAAATTGATTTTCTCAAGTTCAGATGTTACTTTACCAAGTTTAGATTTTAGCCCTTCATTTTCAAGCTTTAGATTTTCATTCTCAAATCTCAGATTTGCTTCATTCTTGCCATTTCCATCTTTCAGACTTAGCTTCAGATTTTCTATCTTCAATTCATGTTTAAGGATCTCATTTTCTTTTTCTAGGTTGTCATCACAATCTTCAATTTGAATTTTGGATTCCTTTTCTGATTTCAAATCTTCCAACTTGTTTTTCAATTTCTCAATGAGGTTCTTTGCATCATCATATTTTCCTTTTAGAGTGTCTCTTTCTTCAATAAGCATATCAATCTGTTTGAGAGCTTCTTCAAGATTCTTATGTAGCTGATCCATATCCATAGAGATCTTACTCAAGCTACTAGGCTTTCCTTGAATGATTCTTTTCTAAATAACTAAGCTCTGATACCAATTGTTAGAAATAGGGAATACTGAGAGGGGGGGTGAATCAGTATTCTACAAACTTTTACTTTTTCCCAATTATGGATATAACAGATTATCTTAGTGCATGCATAATATAGAAAACTAAACAACATGCATAACAATAAAACAAATGAACTCATAACACATTATTTGTTCTTGAGGAAACCCTGGGCAAGGGAAAACCCCAGTGGGGATGGTACCCACAAAGATCCACTAATCAAAAGTATCATGTTAAGGATGTTGACCCTGTTAGGAACCTATTACATGCATATAGTGTCTCAGTCATGATTAAGGGACTATAGGCCTTGTTAGAAGCCTCAACCCTGCTAGGAGTTGGTAGTACAAAATATGATTACCAGATGAGCCCACTGCCCAAACAAGTAATATACAATATTTATTGATTACAAAATAGGTCAAGGTACATAACCTTATACTTCTTGTAACTTCACATCAATGTCTCTTTTCTTTCTCTTTCACTATCGCTATTACAACTTCATCTTCTCTTTACAATTACATCATTACATCTCTTTATACAAGTTATTAAGATTAATAACTCTTACAGTCAACTTGCCATAAGCATTATACAAAATATATCTTTACCCAAGGGTTAACATCTAGGATGTCATCCCTTTATATTTTTAAGACATTATTTTGATAAACAAAATAATCCCTTAACTCTTTACCAATTTTGTCTTCATATTTTGTCTTGTCAGCTTAACACTGTCTTCAGTAAAACTGTCATAACTTCTTCTGTACATGTCATACTAACTTGCACTCTTAGGTGAGTCTTCTATAGTCACCATAGTATCAATTTTCAAGTGTGCAAGCATTGAACTTACTTTAATTAACATCGCTAATTAAAATTGTCTTCGGGTACACTAGCAAAAACACTATCTCATACTTAGACAATTTTGCATTGCGCTCTGTCATACTTGCTCTCTGTCCTATGCGATCTTCATGTCGATCATATGTTGTCATAATGACAACATCTAAGTATCTAACTCAGCCAAATTTCCAACAGGATTTATGATTTATCAATCTCATGATACTTATCATAAAATTTAGTTATTTGATCAATCCTGCCTTCATCAACTACTCTAGTTCTCAACACTTCTAGATTCAGTCTGAATCCTACCTCAGGAGGTGCTTGAGTGTTTCTTCCTTTTTTTCTTGTTGACCTTGATGATGGATTTCTTGTGGTGGTCTACTTCTTCCTTCTAGTCATTTTTCTTGGCTCAGGAGATGGAGTGGACTCTAAATCAATTGTATTTGTGGGAGCAGAGGTGCTAAAATCAGTCTTTTTCTTCTTCTCCTTAGGATCATTTGATTCTTCCATTTTTACTTTAGAAGAGGGTGCACTCTTAAGTTGCATCACAATCTTGGATTCCCTATCTTTATCCAAGTCTTCTTGTGTAACACCATGAATTTTCAGAATGTCTGATGTAATTTTAGATGCTTTTCTTTTTGTTGTTGCACTGTATAAGACAGAGTCTACTTGTCTTGTCTTCTCTTCATAAGTTCCCCATCTAGGTTCATTGGGATCCTTAGGTGTTGATAAGAGGACTTGTGCATAAGCTTCCAAAATGTGTTCCTCCACTTCATAACCAAGTGGATGAATTCGCTTAATCCAAGGCCCCACTGCTTCCATGCATGTGATATCAGTTTCCACCATGAAACATATATTATCCTTATACTTCTCCACAATCTTCTCAGGTATCCTATACCTTCTCTGCATCCTAATTTTGAATGTTTTGATTTCAAGATCCATGAAATCCTTCAAGGTACTCTCTGATGTTTCCTTAAATGAGATTTGAGGCAATGTAGGTAGGCTCTTGTCAAGATAAAGATCAGAGACTTTACCAAAAATGTGAAAGTACATGTAGATAATCAGTGAACCAAATCTGAATACCTTTCTTTTTTCATGCTTTATGGCTCTAATGTTGTCTAACAACTATGCGTGCAAGATTTCACAGAGGTTAAACCCTCCATTCTCTCTCACAATCCTTATAGTTGCCAGAATTATTGTTGCGGATACACTGTTAGCATGCTAAAACTTGTAACCAAGTATCATAGCCATGAGTTTTATGTCCTTTTCCTCAATGGGCTCAATTTTCATGTCACGCTTGTCACTCCAAGACTTACAAGCATGCTTAGATTGTTTCCTAACATCTTTACCTACTAGAAGTATGGTGCCGGTCTTAGAGAGTCCGATCATCTCATGAATGAGATCTGTGGTTATGCGAATAGGAACTTCTCCAATCCAAAATAGATCATCATGAATTCTGCTAAGAAGGATTTTGATCCATTCTGACTCATAGAACTCATATGCAGTCGCATATTCAATTATTGGGTGATTTGTGAAGTGAGTGAACTCATCCTTGAATGACATGTATAGATTCATCATTGTTTCAATGTGCAACCTAATTCTATCCAACCCTACAGGTTCCTTCTGACAATATATATATACATGAATACCTTCTATGTGCATCACTCCCATCGGAGTTCTGGAAAATACCCCTTCAAATCATCTTTTACTGACTTAAAAGGATGCTTCTTGAATACATATCTCTTCCTCTTTGTAACATCAAATACAACTGGAGTGGCTATTACTTACTTGATCAACGCTCAAATAGGGTTCCAAAGGTTTTTTGAAACATCGTGTCCGAACAAGGGTTCTGAAACCAACTTAACTTCTTTCGCTAATGAAAACAACTGCAATCTTCCAACACTAACTCCTTTGATCTCCTCTTCTCTCCAAGGGCTCAAACTCAAATGAAAAATTGAGGATAATGGATCTCTAGTGACTATAAAAATAACTTTCTGCAATTAATGCTTGACTCGTAAACACGAGTTGCAATAGTAAATTCCAATCTCCATCCTTGCTATCAATCAGGCAGTGTGATCTTGCATACTGCATCAACTAGTAACCAAACACCTAAAACCAAAGGCGCATACTCAGAGGGTGAGTATACCAGTCGCGCAAGGGTCTAGAGCTAATCTAGCTCCCCCTATGACCATGAGGGTCATTCATCTAGAAGTAGAAGGTGCTTCCACTAAGGATGCATCTACTATTGTGCCACTAACATTATCTTTCTTTACTTCCATCCATATCTTGCTCGTATCTTCTATATCTTTCACAAACTTGACTTCTCCAGATTCATCCAAAATTGATTCTTGAGACTTATCAGGTCTTTCTTGTTCTTGCGCTTGTGATATGCAATACTTTGAGATATGTCCAACCTTGTTACAGGAGTAACAAATAACTGGAGGCCTTGAATTCCTCAGCGCATTGATGTGAGTTACCATATTGCATTGTCTAGCTGTATGACCATTGTAATTGCATATCTGACATGTGATGTTCTGAGGACTTATAACACTTTGTTGAGGTTGATTATGCTTTGTTTGACTTCTTTGATTTGATCTACAATTCATAGCTCTATGACCAAACTTATTGCATGAATAACAATAATCATTGAAAGGTCTTACCTCTTTACAATCTCTTGCTATATGTCCATGCTTGTTACAGGCATAACAAGTTCGGTTTACTAGCTTGTGTTCATCTTTAGATGGTTCTGCTTTAGCTTCAGTATGATTTTCAGTCTTCTTAGCTTCTGTAGATTCTTCTGGTGCTTTCATCTTTTCTTGCATTGCATTGATTTGATTTTGTACTTCATTGAATCCAATACCTATGGTATCTCCTTTAATCTTATGTGCATACAATTGTGATTCTATTAGATCAGCAATTGTGTGCAATTTGTCAATGTGATTCTTTGCTTCATTCAATTAAAATTCCACCTTATTCTTGATGTTCTCCAACTCCAAGATTTTCATGTTTGCTTGCCTAAGTTCTTCATCCAACTGTTTGTTTTCTTTGATATGTTCTTCATAGGCTTCCTGATTGTTAGTTAGCTTTTCATCCAAATCTTCAATCTGATCCTTCAAAGATGTATTTTCTTCATTCATCTTTTTGACCATTTTTCCCAAATTATTTGTTGAATAATATTTCAAATCTTTTCTCAATTTCTTGATGAATACTTGTGTACCACCGATCTTCAGTTTCAGTTCTTCAATTTCTTTTTCAGATCTGTCAAGATCTTCAAGAGATTCTTAAAGATTCTTCTTTAGATGTTTTACTTCTTCTGAGACCATGATCTCCTCAAGTGGTTAAACTTATCTTCAGAGGACCAAAGCTCTGATACCAATTATTAATAATGGGAACACTAAGAGGGGGGGCGAATCACTGTTCTATAATATTAATGTTTTTCTGCTTCTTGAAACTTATCCCAATTACTTAATTACTAAACTGAATATTAAAGAAAATAAAGTAAACAACCATAACACATAACACCAGCTATGATTACAAGGAAACCTTGGCCAAAGGAAAAACCCCGGTGGGAATTAATACCCACTAATGATTGTACTTTGTATTATGAACCTGTTAATGTTCCTTTTCCCTATTAGGAGTAGTCATTACAATGCTTAGTACAATGACCTAGTCAAAGGTCAGACCCTATTAGGAGTCTTGAAGTAACAAACCCTATTAGGGGTGGAAGGCTCACTACCAGAGCTCACTGCTCAATGAGGAAGGCTACAACCTCCTAGATATCAGATACACACTATATCTGCAAGGGTGAACTGCTGCTATGACACTGCTTGTCTGATCAATTCCTTTTGTGCGATGATGCTTTAACCTCTTGTAAAGCTCTATATCATTCTTACTTCTCTAACACATACTTAGCATACTTCTACTCTTCTATTTCAACTTATATATCCACATCATGCTCAAATACAAAAGCGCATGTCTCATATATAAGCATAGCCAAAACTAATTACTAAGTCACCTATAACCTATTACATACAATGCTTCCAAATGAATTGGCTCAAGTGTGTTTACATACAATGATATTAACAAGTCTATAACATAAATACAATAGGCACATAGCCTTTGCAAAACAAAATAATACTCTCTAATCAAATTATTTCATGTCAGTTGCATGCTCTGTTTTGTTCTACTGCTAACTGTATGTGTCACTTCAACTCATTGTAATTTCTTCATGCTATCATATCTGACCATGCATTCTTAGAATTAGCATTATAACATACTCAAAATCTTATCTTCAAGGGCGCATACCAAAACTTGATCACACACATGTGCGTTGATGCTTTGTTCATCGAGTGCTTTAGTGACTGCTCTATCTTCCATACTTAGCCAAATTCTAATCTTCTAAGTTATTACGCTGACCTCAAAACTTCATATGACTTTTTTTCCATAATGAAAACACTAAACTTAGTCATATACACTAGTTTAGTCAACTTTCCAATAGGTCCCAATCTTGATCATTTTCATCTTAGCTTTTGGTGAATTTAGCTTTCTTACATTCTTGCATTCTTACATCCTTAGAGTACTTTTTCTAATTTGAATTCTTATTTTCTCATAGTTTACTTCATTTATAGCATAATCTTTCATTGTTAATCTAGTTTAATTTCTTGCATTGTTTCATAGAATCTTCATTCTAGAATACTAGTTTTTTGCATTCATTCTAGCTTAATCTCTCATTCTAGTTTCATTCTAGATTTTCATTTGCATTTGAATCTTCTATTTTGGACTAGTCAAGCCACTAATCCTCTATGCCAATTTGATGAGGATCATAAGAAGTATTAAACTCGCTTCAACTAGGAATTTATAAGCCACCTCTTGAGATTTCCTTCTTCATGGATTCCCTCAAGTGTAATGGTTTATAGAAGTGTGTCACATTTTCACCACACATTTTTTGGCACCCACCGTGGGGAAAACCCACAAATTTTTGGATACTCACTTTGGTTTTTCAAGACTAACCCTTGTGTAGGTTGAGCTGAAGGCAAAATCCTAGGGTTTTTTAAAGATTTGATCATATCACACAAATGGATTAGAGTTTTGATCTGAAATTTTTATTGTAGGTTAGGGATTGTTCAGATGTGTCTTAGTCTGAAAATCATATTTTTATGATCATTTTTCTATGAGTTATAGATTTTTATTGATTTTTCATTAAAAAAAAAAAAGTTTGTAGTCATAAATCACTGGATTTTTTTGAAAACTTTATAGTTTTGAAAGGTCTAAGAATTCTATAGGGGGTTAACTTTTTGTGTTTTTTATTTAGATGCAATAAGATGGCTCAAATAGTCCATTTGTGAAAACTGGTATGTTTTGGTAAAATGGGTCTCTAGGGAAAAAATTAAGAGATATTTCTAAAAACTTTACATTTTTGGAAAGCTCTCAGATTTTTAATAGGGGTCTCTTCTTTGCATTTTAATTTTTTGGGCCTAAACTATAGAAAACAAATCGGATCTTGTTGACTAGGTCAAAAGCAAAAAAACAAAACAATTGTGATGAGCTTGCACTTTATTGGCACATAGTTCAATGCATGATTGATATTTATTGCAGGTATTTGATATTTTCTATCTAACATTGGTTTTGTAGAATGGTTGACCAAGAATAAAGCATTTTGAGACTACTAATCAATTTGTTTTGTAGGACATTATTTGAAGATCTTGAAAAGATTTGAGACTAATAATTCAGTGGTTTTGTAGGTTGCCTTGGAGGTTCAAGAAAACATTGTGTCTACTTTAAGTTGATTTTTATAGGCACCTAGCTTAATTATAAGGCTTCTTGTCTTGTGGTTATTTTAGTAGTAGGAGAGTATTCTCTTTTCCTTTTGGAAAATCAGAAATCTTGACGTACTTAGTTAATCACTTGCAATTAGTCTTGGGTAAATGAACATGTGTTTGATGTGCTTGGGAGAAACTATGGAGTAGGAGAGTATGCTCTTTTCCTTATGGAAAATCATAAATCTAACCTCCACTAGCTATCCATTTCTTTTCTCACATTTACCTTTAGAGGGTCTACCAAGAGAGCAATCTTTTAGGAATGACCCAAGTGGGGAACAAGCAAACATAGTTGCTCCATCCCACTAAAATCAAAATTTTCCTTCAATCTAAAGAGAGGGAATACTTGGCTATTTTATATTCCTAATTCTTCTTCATGTGTAGGTCCTATTTTCCTAAATATTTCTAAGCAAGACTACACTTGATTGGGCACTTGTAGGACCTTCTTGGTCGAAATCTTGTTTACGAGACTACAAGGGGAGTACATTCACTTTGTATAGGGTTGAGAGATCTAAATCTTTCTTGTGAGACTATGAATTTTGGTTTCTTGTAGGGATATAGGCCTTAATTTCTCTTGTGAAACTACAAGGGGTGGTCATGAACGGAGATCTTATTAAACACCTTAGGACTTAGAGGCTATCCTTTTGACCGTGTGACTTCCTTTGCGCAAGGATTGATCCAAGTGTAATTTACCTAGATCACCCCAAGATACTCACCATATGTACTCCATTGGATGAAAATCCATGACAAATCCAACATCACTTTGTGTTAGGTGAAGGGGTATCAAGTTGTGGGAAAAGGTTGAAACACTTCCCTCTTGACCTTAGGTAGTTTTGATTGATGTGCTTTAATGTGCTAAGACCTATAACAACATTTGTGGAACATACACTTGATGAACTTGACACATTTTTATAACTTGCAAGACCTCACATATGCTTGTATCCACAAGGTTTCTTTGTCCCTTGTTGGATTGTTTGAAGACTATTGCTTGTTCACACTACTTGATTTCAAAACAAACCTTGTCTAGGAAATTCTCCAAACTTGTCAATCAACTTTTCAATCCTTTGAATCAAACTTTTGGACTAAGCTCAAACATTGTCAAAATGGCTTCTATATTTTTATCCTTAGCTTATCTTGTTATTTTGTATATTCCAGCATGTTAGGAATTGCCTCTAGCTGGAAAATATTAATTTGGTCTCTTGACTACATTCTTGGCTAGTAGAATGTTCACTTGTCCATCATCTCTTTGATCACTTCTCTTAGATGCTCTATCCTATCTTTTCTTGTTCATAAGTTTCGTACATAGGGATCTACTCCTAGCTTGGAAATCTTGTGGCAAGTTATCTTTGCTATATCTTTTACACTTTGGACAAGTGATCAGTTTTACTTACCTAGCTTGAAAATCAAGTCATCCTAAGTCATCCTATCCTTCTTTCATGTCGGTCACAACTAGATCTCAGATCCATGAAGGAAAGTAACTTGAAGCTACCTTTGACAAATCATCTAAGTAAGATCCTATACCTTGGGGTTTTAAACCTTTTGCTAATATCTCTAGTGAATCTACCTTATCCTCTCCTAGGTTGGCACATAATGTTTCTTACACTCCAATAATAGAAGAATGAAATAAGAGGATTGGGTAATTCCTATAAAAAATTGGGTGCCAAGCATTTTGGACAAGACAACCAAGAACATCACAACTCTAGACATGGCTCTCAACATACTAGACCTAGATCACATGGTTCACAAGGTGGTGATTCAAATAACAAAATAACTAAAGAAGACCTCTTACAATTTCAGCAATATGAACGATTGCAAAGACTTATGAAGTTAACCTTGAGTCAAAACAAAGACAAATACTTCTTGCATTTTTCCTCCCAAGGAGTTAAGCTACCTCACAAATTTGATGTTGATAATCTGATCAAGAAAGAAGAACCATCTAAAATGCAAAACATGAAGAAATAGGTGGAAGAAATGATGAAACAAATGTTATTCTTAGAGAATGAAAAAGAACAACCAAGCACATCCTTTTCTCTGGAGGGTATTTTCTCATTTCATTTTGACAAATATCTATACATGCCTCCTTTTACTCACAAATTTGAATTACCTAAGTATGAAAATTATGATGGTAGCAGAGATCCTCGTGATCATATTAGGGAGTTTTGCACACTAAGCATGGAGTTATTGCATGAACCTACTTATCTTATGAAACTCTTTCCTAGTAGTCTTAGTGGTCAAGCTATGGAGTGGTTCACTAAACTATCTCCTCCTCTCAAATCATTTGACCAGCTAGTGCAAAGATTCATTTATCAATACTCCTATAATATCCAACATGCTATCACTATGCTTGATCTTTGTAACATCAAAAATTGCCAAGGTGAATCCTTTGTGGTTTTCCTCCAACAATAGTGAAAGCTATACTCATGTTATCGTCGATAGATTCCTGAGACTTAAAAGATTGATATATTCATCAATGCTTTGTTTCCTAAAATGACTTACATAATACAAATGCAAACTCGTGCTTCATTTGATAAATTTGTTGAATCATCTATTTGTATAAAGGATGTCCTTATTCATAAGGGTGATATCACTCTTCAATCTAAAGAGAATAAAACCTCTTCTAACAACCAACATAAAAAGGATAAGAACAAATTTTGGAACAAGACTAAAGACATCGTTAATGATGGAATTGTGGCTACAACTTCAATGTCTACCACCCGTAAAGAGCCAACTTTCAATCTATCTACTATTGTGAAAGCTAAAACTAATAGGCCTCAGACCTCCAATCCTAAGAGAAACTTCACTCCTCTTGGAGAACCACTTGAAAATTCTTTTGACTAATTAGATTATTATTTTGTCTAATAATTCAAGACCCTATGATCCTGAGATAAAACCTAAATGGTGGAATGACAACCACTATTGTGATTATCATCGCAACAAAGGCCACAAGACTAACGAATGCATGAAACTTAAGAATCTCATCCAGGATCTAATTGATAATGAGACTATTGTGGTTGACCCCCCACAAGAGAAAAATGATCATAAGGCTTTCAAGGAGCCTTTTCCTAAATTTGAAAAAGGGGAGTCTTCTAAGGAAAATGATAATAAGGTTGGCTATACAGATCCTAATAGTGACAATGTCATCAACATGCTTGAATCCTCTGATCATACTAAGGACAAAGCTAAAGATGAATCATCCAATGTGATAACCCACTCTCAAGAGAATGTCACTCTATCAAGAGAAGCTTCATCTTCATCCTCTACTTCTAAGCAGACAACAACCTTAATATCTAAACCAGCTACCTTTTCAACTACATAGGATTATAGTCTAGTTGACTAACTTCAACATACCTTAGCTCAAATCTCAATACTTGAGTTGCTCAAAATCTCTCCTACTCATAGAGAGATCCTTGATCAATCCCTTCTTGCAGCTATCGTACCTAAGGACCTAGATGTTGATAATTTCTAGTCCATGGTCAGTCACCTCACTTCACCTCCTTATCTCACTTTCTCTTAAACAAATGACAAATATTTTAGCCATCCTCATAATCAACCCCTCCATATTTAAGTTGACATCCATCAATATAGATTTAAGCACATTTTGATAGATGGAGGTGCGGGTATGAACATTTGTACTTCTAGTTTGGTTAAATCTCTTAGTTTCTCAGAGCATGTTATTGATCCCCAATGTAAAATAATGATCAAAGAATACAATGAAGAGGGACGTTCTTCTAAATGCATAGAAGTCTTACCTATTCAATTACGTATTATTCAATGAGACATCATCTATCAAGTCCTAGATATTCCCTTGGCATAAAACATACTTTTGGGTTGTCCTTGGATCCATGCAATGCAAGAAATTCCTTCTACATATCATCGATGTATTAAATTCCCTCATGATGAAATTGAGATTACTATTCCTACAAACTCAAGATATATCTATAGAAATCCTAAATAAATAGATTGAATGGTTCCTCACAATAAATAAGGGTCATCTCCTAACAAATCAAAAGAAAAAGAAAAAGAAACCCCATCTAATCATGGGAAAAGGATACTTGTCAAACCTACTAGTACAAGAGGATATAGAGTGGACACTTTTCCTAGCTCTTCAAAATTCCATGGAAAATAATCTCTCTCATCCATTCCTATAAATACAACAAAACCTATTATACATGAAGGTACTAGAATAGTTAAAGCTAAAATTCCCCTAGAGATGGAAAGGGAAGAAAGTGTTATTTTACAAAGACTCCACAAGAGAAAATAATCTGAACAAGAGATCAGACATACTAAAATTCCACGTGAAAAGTATGGTATGGGCTATCAACTTATGAAGAAGATGGGATATTATGGAAAGATTCCTCTTGGAAAAGCAAAGGTCTTTTTGAAACTCTACATGCTGAATTCAAAAATCCTAAAGATAAAACTAGTGTTGTCTACCATGAACGTGAGTTTAACAAACCTAGCAGCACCACTCACACCAATGAGGATTCAGATGGTGAAGAATAAGAAGAGATACAACAAATGAAATATGAAATGCTCTTACATATCCAAAATTCTAATCCAGACTATCAAGGAGAGCCTTGTATGCTATTTCAGGATCCTCAAGAAAATGATCCCATGGATCTAACAGAACATGATCCTAAATAGACTCCTACTCCTATTGATGCTACTACTAATACTACTACTACTGCTACTATTGAACATATCACTAACTCTAATCACACGCATCCTGATTGGGGGAAACTTGTTGATAGCTCCCTTATCTTGGATATGCCTTAGTGTATGCCTATTCTAGACTATTATGCTACTATTGCTACTGAACAAGCTCTTGTTGTTGAAAACATACCTCCTGCAATAGAAAGTGATGATGAGGATCTACCTCCTACTATCACTCTAGCCGATTACATCACCATAGTGAAACAGACTCACGTGAATATGAGTGGGACTCATTATTAGATGCTATAATGGACATATGAGTTGATGTCATACATAGATATGCTCCTGCTACAAACTTTGAAAGAGGAGAAAGCTCAAACTCTCAAGATCAAGATAACGATGAAGATCTTTTTCATCCTTCTATGGAAATTATTCCTATGGCTCCTAGGCCATCTACTCATAATCAAAACAACACTTCAGCTAATCAAGAGAATCATGGGTATATAAGACATCCTATGACGGCTTCATGGAATTTAGGAAAGTCTGGGATTGAGTTGGTTCCTATTCATGCACTTATGATAACAAAAGAGGGACTTAGTTCTCAGGATAGGCCATCTGGGTTAGATTTGTGTAATACTCCTCTAAACTCCTCTGACTCTTCTAGGACAACTTGCAATTGATAATGCTCTATGGATGATAACTTCCTTGATCTCTCTAATTCATTCATGGATGATCAGGATGATACCAGTGTCTTAGCACTTGAACCTATTGAACCTTTATCCCTCATCCCTCCTGAATCAAGTGGCTAGATCACTTCCTATCCATTCCTCCATCTAAACACATCATATTAGCCTCATTAATCCATAATTCTCAACTCTTCTAAAAACAATTTGGATGTGCAATGTAAAAATAAAAAATACAAGAATCCACTTACATATGCAGATCACCATCTTCCATGTAATTGACATGTGATTACAAAGAAAAAAGAAATATTCAAGAGACCACAAGGGTTCTCTAAAAAGAAAACAAGAAAATCAAAGAACATATGGATTCCTAAATCCATCACAAAAGAATTGCGATCAAAAGCATCTCAAAGCAAAGAAAAATAAAAGGCTATGTGGATTCCCAAGTTCCTCTTACAAGACTTGGATATAAAAGAAAAATCAATGTTGACATTCTAGCTTCCATCTCTTTCTTATGACTCACTTCACTCTCAAATCATCTACAATATCATTACCTCCCATACCTCATGCTATTCTCTAATCTTTCATTCACTTCCAGGAAGTGCATCTCGGTATCAGCTCATTGTTAATGACTTGTTGAAGAGAAGTCTAGATGGTACTCTCCTTAGGCATCTAGAATGTGAGGAATCTAACAAATTGTTAAGGGAGGTCTATGAGGGTATTTGTGGATCTTACTCGAATGAACTTTCCTTGGCTATGAAACTCTTGATAGTTGGACACTACTAGTTAGATCCTCCTATCATTACTATACCATATGGTTCTTAAGCTTATCAGTTGGCTACTACAAATGATGATATTCTCAAAGAGCCTCTCAATGCTCTTTAGCTACAACAACTCTACAACTAAGCATTTTTCTTCCTATACAACAATCTATGATTCTTAAAAAAATCCTTAAAAACATATAATGTCCTAAAAAATCTTAAAAATCATAAAATGTCCTAAAAAAATGATCATCCTAGTGAAAACATGGAAGCAGGTGCCTTGATGTATCCAAAAAATCAAATATCAAACAATACAAAAAAAAAAAAATTAAAATGAAAAGAACAAGAGAGAGAGAGAGAGAATCGTGCCTTGGTGAAAACCTGGAAATAGTCACCTTGGTAGCAAAAATAAAATAATCCAAGTGGTGAAAACCTGGCAAACAGACACTACTGATCACATCCCTTTGGTCCATACTACCTATCCTATCACAACCTCCCAATCCTTCAGCCCCTATCCCTTCCCTTTATCCATTATCAATCTTGCTTATCCCATCCACATTCTATCATTATCCTATCCAAATCCCTATCTTTGTCTTGATTAACATAAGGACATAAAAATTCAAAACATATTTCAAAAAACTCTTGACATGTCCATTCATATGCATCGCATGCCATCTAGTGCCAACAATCACAATATCCTATCATTTTTCTGTCCAATCCCTCTGCTTGGCAGAAACATGTACTCCTTCCATTCTATGGATAGTCCTTGGCAATCCAAACAAAGCTTCAATGACATACTCAGTAACCATTTGGCCTTCATCCATCTACCAACCTATCCATCAATCCATAATGTCCCTGCCTTGCTAGACATTGGGGGCAATTCTTGACTGTAAATATCCTTAATGATCCTAAAAACATCCGAAAAATTCAAATATGAAGCTGAAAAAATCCTAAAAATTCAAATAAGAACCTGAAAAAACTCAAACAAAATTTCAAAATGTCTAGAACAAATCTCTAAAAAAATCATATAATGTCTTGAAAAAGCAATAAAAAATCACATAAATGTCCTGAAAAATCGGTAAAAAGAATAAAAAGTCTTGAAAAAATTCAAAAAAATATCATAAAAAGTCCTAAATTTTTTCAAAAACTATCATATACAGTCCTGAAAAAATCCTTAAAAAATCAAATTCTTCAAAAATCATGCAATAAATTTGTACATAACCATTTCTATGCTTTCAATAAATTGTCCCTTGGGACAAGACAAACATTTTAGTAGACACAATCTGAAGACTTTTAAACATTGTGCGTCACAAAATCATGTATCAACAAACAAACTATCTAATCTAGTCAACAATCAATCAAATCAAACTTGTCCTACCAATCAATCAACATCAATTTATCCTTTATCAAACATATTATTTTGTATTATACAGGGTGTTGTATACTGAAAACCAGACAGTATCTATCTTAGATGGGGTACTTCATTCCTCAAACTAGACACTATCATTATCAAACCCCTCAAACTAAACGCTATCATTATCAAACCAAAACTATCAAGTTTGACAACTAGATCAGATTGTTTTATGGCTTGCTTGGTTTAGTGAGTCTTATCTTTTATTGATTTATCTCTTTGTATTCTGTCTTATGCCTGTTGGATGATCTCATGAAATTTTGGGGCATTTCATTAATATGCGTCAGGAAATATAAGATCATTCTTTATCTGCTATGTGTTTGTTTTACGCAAATGGATTGCATTATCATCCTGGCTTTTTGTGCCATGGTGCAACGCATCCAATTTTCCATATTAAATAAAGCTCTCATGACATAAAATGCACTTATGAAAGCAAGTTTCATCACTACTAACTTTTCTCCCTCTAAGTTTAGCCTTTTACTAACATTCCTTCCATCAGTCCTCATCATCATTCTCTTTTTGAAAAATTGTCCTTGAATCAAATTCTGCCCAATTTTTTGAGGGGGCATCCTACCTCCCTTCTGTTAATCCACTAGGGCATGATCCTTTATTTTTCTTTAAACCAATGCTCATAATCACATTGTCTCAAAGAGGGGCAAAATTTAGATACTCAAAAATGGTTCACACCTATGTGCATCCTTTTAGCATGTCTTTTATTGTGTGTCATTCCTCATTTGATCATTTACTAACATTTCCCTCATTTTCCATCATAACCTCGATCTCTTTGGCCAAATTGATTAAGTTTGCATCCCAATCCTAATCATTCCTAGTCATTCCTAATCCTTCCTAAACTGAGCCTAATCATTCCTAATTGATCCTAAACATTCCTAAACCAATCCTAATCAGTCTTAAACCTTTTCAAACCTTCCTAAATCTGTTCAAATCAATCTCGAATCAGTCCTAATCGGTCCAAAATATTTTCAAACACAATCGATCATTATCAAATCAATTATAGGGTATTGTCCAAGTTCATCGATGTCTGATCTAATCAATGCAATCTTTTTGAATCCTTGTCAATCCTATTTCTCATCAATCCAAATCAAATTAATTCAACCCTAAATCAATCCAAGGCATTGTCAAAGTTCATTGATGCCTCATCATCATCATCAATCCAATCCCGAGTACATTGTCAAAGTTCATCTATGCCTCTTTGTCCTAATCCAAGTCAATCCATACCATTGTCCAAGTTCATCAATGCTATCTCATCATGTCATCTTCAATCACACACATTGTCAAAGTTTATCGATGTTGCGTCATTCCCTAATCCATTTTAAAATTATCAAGATCGGTTCAAACCCTAATAAAATCATTCAAGACCAATTCCCTTTCGATCATACATCATCAATTTTGCCAATCATTTTTACTAATTTGTCCCTTTGGGATAGATAACCCATAATTTATTCCTTTTGTATTAATATATTTATTAGGTTAATCTCCCCTATCCTATGTCTCCCGCAATTAATTAAATTCATATTAATTAATTGTTCCCTTTTCCATGAATTTTGGAATTTGTAATTCCTAATTTGTCCTTTTGGTGGGAATTAATGAGTTTTTAAATTCAAAAATTCCTTCCCTCTAATTGTGTTTCCAATCCCTATAATTATGCTTCATGATTTCTTACATCTTTCCCTATCCCTTTTTCCACTAATTTGGCTTCCTTATTGCCTACTAGTTAGCCTCATCACTTTTTCCTTGATTTGTGCATTCAATTTATCATAATTATGACAATCTTCCAATTTGCACTCTCATTTCCAAATCTACATTTTGGTCTCCAATTCCTATAAATTGAGATCAGGTTTCTCAATTCTAACTAACCATCTTCTTTCGAATCTTCTTATCTTCATTATAATCATATTATCAACATCTTGCTTTCATTGTGTCAACATGGGAGCTACAACCATCCTTTTGGAGAAGCAAGAAAGGGCACAATTATCAAATTGAGGGAGTTTTGTTTATAGTTGCATTTCTTTGTCTCAATTTCTTTTGTGTTTGGATAGATTGATTGTGCATACTTTAGAGTTTGATGGTTCCTCTTGTGTGCATATTTTCTTAATTTTCCTATTATATAGTAAGATTTCTCTAGGGCTTGACAAGAACATGTATGTTTGTCTAAAGAGAAAGCTCCAAGATTGTTGTGATTTTATGTGCAATCTCCATGGAAATTGACGCAGGGGCAGGGTAGATACAAGCAGAATTGAGTCCACTTGAATCCACAACAAGCCCTTGCTCAAAGTTACACAATGGAAGCAATATAATATCACATTAAATCAATGGAAACACAATGGATATGAGACAATCAACTGGCAGTAACAACAAAGAATTATATTATTTCTTTCAACATGCCCGGCTGTGAGGCCTTCCGGGTTTCGGCCTTATACAATGAGAATTATGAATTCAGAATTATAGATTACATCCTATCTTTTTCTCCAATGATGTATCTTGATAATACTTCCTATATATTTCCCCCTAATGCCCTACTACATCAATCTAGACCCCTTATATAGCTAGCTAAGCCACAGGTCGGCCAGTCAATCATTTAATTACAATATAGGTCCAGTCTCAAGATTTAAACCAAAACTAATACTAGAATGAATATAAATTGATGCACCTTTTTATTTAGGTCCTAAATTGACCCAATAACATTCCTTTAAGTGTGAAAGGTCCCATATGAGCACACGGAATATTGCAAGAAGAAATACCACATGTTTCACCCAAAAACTGGCAGGAAATAGGTCCTGAGGCAAAATAGGCATAACTTTTTACTCATAATGAATTGGAGTTTGCGCTCTTGGGAAATGATATCACTTTAGGTCCAATTTAAGTCCTTAATTTCTCAAAATAAAATTCCTTATAGATCAAGGTCTCCAACATGAACAATCAGCACCAAAACTGCAGTAATAGCTCAGACGTGAAAGCTGGCAGAAAATAGGTCCTGTACCAAAAAGGCCATAACTTTTGACTCATAATGAATTGGAAGCTACGCTCTTCTAGAATGATATTAATTTAGGTCCCCTTGAATCCTTTGAGTGCACAAAATAATATTCCTTATGGATTGAGAGAACCAACATGAACAATCAGCACCAAAACTGCAGGAAAACGCTATTCTGACGGCAAGGAAAATAGTTGTAACTTTGAAACAGTCCATCCAAACTTGATGTGCTCATAGGAGAAGGTTCCCAAATAGATCCCCAACATGATGTAAGCTTCACACACCATGAAACTATCAAATGAAAATATTATAAATAAAACTATAGCAAACAGGTACAAAAATCAGAAAATGTTTTTGGTTGATGCAAGATTGCCAAAGACCCAAGATGCTCCTGCATCAGAAATCTTCCTGCAAATGTCTAAAATCCAATTGTAACATATTGGGTAATGTCAATATGAAAGAAGATAAATTGGTGTAATTTGGACTATTGATGGAATGACTATGATCCTTCTTACAGTGTGAACCAGTGCATTAACAAGCTTTAAATTTTAAAATAAAGCAATTGTGATAATGGAGAAGAGTTGTTTACTTGTAAGAGTTGTTTTCTCATTTTAAATTTTACAGTACAATAATATATTGGATATTTTAAATATACTATTATATTTACTCTATATATTTAGGTACAAAAATATTCTATATATTTAAAATATACAGTACATAAATTTGTGTACCAGTATATTTAATATAAGCATAAATCTACATTATATTGTATATTTTTGTAATATTCAGAATCTTGTATCCTATATAATATTTAGAGTTTTGTATACTGTATATACATTAAATATAAATATTTTTGTATATTTTGTATGTTTATTCTGTACATTTAATATGAGTATATTTAAAATATACAGTATATTTAAAATATTATGTATATTTAATACTTTATAAAATATACGGTATTTAAAATATTTATATACTGTACAAATTTTTTTAACACTGTATATTTAAATATTGTGGTACAAAAATATTCTATACATGTAATGTTTTTTGTTTATATTATTAGTTTATAAGACAATAATATATAAAAAGAAATGACAAACAGTAAACACTAATAAGCAATATGATTACAGTAAATATATATTAGTTTTTATTTGTTCTCAATATATCTATGCTATGGAAATGTCCTTTTTTTAAAAAGTAATTTCTAATTGTCTTTCTTCAATTTTTTTACCTTTTTTATTAAATCCATTTTTCCCCAATTTTTTTTCAAAAAATCCCGCTCCTAGCTGATTTTTTCCCAAGAAGATTTATGCTTCTATGTGCAAAACTAATAGTATGTGTGATATTTAATGAAGATTGAATGATACTTTAACTTGAAAGCTCAATTAGTCTTTAGGAACTAATAAATGCAAATCTCTATTGATGAGAAATGGCCACCTTGATGTAGCATTTTCTTAGCATAATGTGATTCCATCCAAATTTATGTATATTCCTTAGGATATGCCAATATTGCTAATTACAATGTTTTTTCAATATGTTCAAGAAACCTTATTTGTTTTACAAGATCAAATGGAATCTCCTGTGGTAATTGAATTCAGAAAAATAGGTATAGTTTTTCTCCAATCAGATGTAATCCTGCCTAAAAATATCTATGTTCTAGAGGATTATTCCTGTAGTGAGCAGGTTGGTCATTCTAATCTATTTGAGCAAGCCTGTGATTCAATTAGGGTCACTAAAACACAGATGGATGTGGACAAAGGTGCATAGAAAACTGTGATTAGTTTTTGGGATGAAATTCATATAGGAATTTCTAAGTAGATTTTTTTGAATATGTAATAATTTAAACATGAGAAGACTAGGTTGAAAAAATTCAATGTACACAATAAATTATCATTTGCATGTTTGTACATTAGCACTTCTTCATTTCCTAGACCCACTATCTCCTTCTTGATGCAATTCGAGTAAACTTGCCAAAAAATTTAGGTTGTAGGATTTAAATACATAATGTAGTATCTATCAAATTGCACTATTTGTTTACTACTTTTTCAACCTATTAATATTGTGAATTATGCCTTATGACATTCTTTCTTATGTTGTAGATCCTCTTTAGTTATATGTGTTTTGAGTTTGATATTGTGTACTTTGGAAAATTTAGTAACACATTTCAAGGGATTTGTTTTCTTTTATTTTTCCTAGTGTTGCCTTTTTCCATGTCCTGTACTAGACAGGGAAATCATCTTTTTTTTTGCTTTACAATACCAGAGAAAAATAAGACTATTGAGATATCATTCTAGTTAATTTTTGGTTATTTTCCTCAATTTGAAGGGAAATTACAATTGATTAAATGTCACGGTTTCATTTGTTTGTCTTCTCTATTCATAATTTTTATTTGTAGATATGCATGATAATCAGAGCACTAATTTGTTTACTTAAAAAATGCAAGAAATGTTGTTCACAAGGATTTGGTTGCTAAAGTTGAAATGAGCACATTAATATTCTTTTATCATGGATATCATCAAAGAAAACATTCCCTGAACACCTACTATGCGGTCTTAGATTTTACTTCAATACTTAACATACTTTCCTTGTAAATAACTATTGAATTATATACAAAGTGCAGGTATGGTGCATTTTTGAGACCATCCTTATAAAATTTGGCATGGATGCACTTGTGTGCATGTCAGTGCCACACACATAAAGATATATAATTATCTTGGGTACATCTTTGATACTCTCTTGCTATAGAGGTAAGTAAAGGATAGAAAGTAAAGTGTAAAACTATGAGAGTTAGAGAGAAAATTATAGAGGAGAGTCTAATGTTGTCACAGTTGTAAAGCATACACATCTAAGTGTAGGAACATGTGAGTACAGAGCAAACTATAGATTTCTTTAAAATGTTGTAACACAAATTTATTTACATTTTGCATCATGTCACAATTTAAAGGGTACTAGTTCAATGGAAGAACACTTGCTTTACAAGCAAAAATATGGTGGTTCAATTCCATCATGCCCTAATATGACTAAATTAATGACTAAATATATGACTAAATTAATGACTAAATAAATGACTAAATTAATGACTAAATTAATGACTAAATATATGACTAAATTAATGACTAAATCAATGACCAAATCAATGAATAAAATAGTTTAGTCATAAATTTGGTTGTGAGATAAATGACCAGCAATAAACTACTAATGGTCACATGACTAAGTTTAGTCATTTATCTACAATTTTTAGTAGTTTATGTAGTCATATATTGGTTTTTTTGTACTAGTGTTGTAATCAACGCTCCATCTATTAATGTGTGGCTGAGCTCTTGTCTCCCTTCATCGATCTTGTTTTCTATTTCCTTATGTCGTCATGGGTTGGAACTAGTCTCAGTCTTATCCTCAGTTATTATCTGTCATCTGGGGACAATCGTACTCCTATCTGAGTTGTCAGTGCTTTATCACTTGGTCGATCTTTTGAGCTTAACTTGAGTCAATTTATCTGTCCTTCTCGATGAATAATTTATCACTAACACTACTTGATGTTTCTCAGCACCCCAATCCTACAGTGTTTCTTAACACTACCAATTTGGACATCACTGTATTTTTTAACACATATCATATCTTACACTATCTTTCACTGTGCACTTGCACTTTGACACAAGCACAAACATGTTCCTTAACACCCAACACAAATTACATCCTAAAAAACTAAAAATGACTAAGATATGTTGAACAATTTTCTTGCGTGTTGTCTGTTACCATTGATTTTTTCTTGTTATGTCTTCTAAGGTCGATTGGAGATGTCTACTTGACTAGAGATTCATGACTAGGGGCATAACATGTTTTTCTTTTAGTTCTACTTGTGGTGTGATTTCAATGATCATAAGTTGTCTAATAAACTAGGTGTTTGTGGTAAGAGCCTCCATCACAATTGGAACACCACACATACCTTGACCTTATTTATTTGGACACTTAAGTGAGGTTGGAATTATCTCCTTGTCTATTTCTTGTGTCTAGCACGTATGATGACACTTGTGGTTATCTTGACAGCTTGTGCTTCAATACGGGTGTTATCTTACAACATTAATTTGGAAAGCATGTTTAGGTCATCTCATCTCTTGTGCCTCTGATGCAAGAGAATCCTAGGTGTAAGAGCAATCTTGCATCACCCAAAAAATATTTCTATTTTTGTATTCAATAAGAGTTATCTTGTGTAGAGCAACTATTTATGGAAACTTGCTATTTTTAGTAAGTTAGTCATCTGATCTTAGAATGTTCTGATTTCTTCCATGGAGGTTCATTTTGGTCATATCAACCTGCCATTAAAGTTTCATTGACAGATCAAGTCTAGCTTTGTAGATATTGAAGATCTTCGGTATTGGCAATAGGGTACAGAAACTTTGAACTCAGTTTTGAAGGCTTTAGAGGCCCCAGATGAGGTCAAAAATTTGGGTGACAGGCACTTGCACAAGTTATGCTTGTAGAGCACTTCGTGGCCTTTTCGGAATGGGGTCATAATAGTCAATCAGGTCAACTGGTGATGACTTATGGTCTTCGAAAGTTGGGTCACCTGAAATGGCGGAAAATGATTTTCCTTCAAAATTTTTGTTTGGGTTTCAAAAGTTATTTTGAGCCGACTTTGACGTAATAAATTGTAAAATAAAATAATTCTAAGTTTGGTCGGCCTTGTTGGCTAAAATTTTGGAACCTTCCCAGGCAGTGGAAAATTGCCTATATAAGGAAGGTTGTAATGTTGTCTTAGGCAGTTTGGGCAATTCTAGGTAGGAGATCTAGGTATTGATTCGAGGCTTTGTCCTACAGAATATTGTAAGGGAATGCCCATGTGGCTTTGCATATTGTAATTTTGAAAGTTTGTAATTCCACATTTGTGGAGATAATAAGAAGCCCATTTTCTATTCTTGCATATTGTTGTTGTTTCTCTATTTCTATTATGTGTTTGTGGTATTAAGGGGAGCACCCTTCATCAAGTGGTATCAGAGCAGGAGTTTCTGAGTGTGTAAATAGATAGCTGATTGTGAGGCAGTTTGCACCAAGACCATGGGTTAGGGTTTCTGTGTAAATAGATCGTCGACTGTGAAGTAGTTTGCACCAGGACCGTGGGTTAGGGTTTCTCTGTAAACAGATCACTGACTGTGAGGTAGGTTGCACTAGGACCATGGTTAGGGTTTCAGTGATACATGTGAAAATGCCTCCACGAAGGGAACGTGGTGGAAGAGTTGGTGTTGTGACACCTGAGGTTAGAGAGCTCCAAAAACAAGTGTGAGCATTGTAAGAAGAGATTCGCAAAGGAATGAATCTTAATGTCAAAGATGAAAGTGAGGATGAAGCCAAAGAAGGAAATGATGATCAAGAAGTAGAAGTCAAAGTTTTGAATCAAGAGGAAGAAAGGCTTTTTTGGGCCATTTCCAAGATCGGCAAAAGACCTAAGATTGAGGTTCCTACATTTTCAGGGAATCTTAACCCAGAGGAGTTGATTGATCAGATCAATGAATGTGAAGAATATTTTGAGTATGAAGATATTGAGTATCCTAATAGGGTAAAATTTGTGAAGGCCAGATTGAAGGGTCATGCGAAGATCTGGTGGCAAGTGATTCAATTGGAGCAAAATAGAAGAGGAAAGGATAAAATCACAAGATGGGACCGCATGGTAGATAAATTGAAGTGATAGTTCATTCATGTTGATTATGAACTTGACCTACTAAAGAAAATGCAAAGTTTGAAGCAAGCAGGAAGATCTATTTAGGAGTACATAGAGGAGTTCTATCGAATCCTCATCAGAACAGGACATGTGGAAGCTGATAAGGAGAAAGTTTCCTGTTACCTTAATGGGTTAAGGCTAAGCATTCAGGAAGAATTGAATCTGGTTTAAATGAACAATATTGAAGAGGCATACTAGTTTGCCCTAAAAGTAGAAGAAAAGTTGAACAAGAAGTTAGAGAGTAGACAAAGCAGAAGAGGTTGTGATGGAAGATCTGGTGGACGGTCATATGGAGATCGAAATGAAGGTCTGAAAAAGTAGGATAAGGCCAGTAATAGTCAGAATTAGAGAGGAGATCATTTCAATCATTTCCATGATCAGAATAATAGAGATTAGAGAGGAAGAGGAAGAGGACAAGGATCTGGAAGAGGAGGCTTCCGTGAAACATGTTTTCACTGTGGGGAAGAAGGTCATAGGGCATTTGAATGTCCTCAACACCAAGGAAGGACAGATAGGAGAAATGAAGGCCAGGCTAGAGTTGTACATGTAGATGAAAATGCCAGATCGTCACATTCTGAAGATGCTGAAAGAGGAGAAATGTTGATTAATAGAAGAGTCATACTGAGTGGTGAGAATGAACTTGAACAAAGGAGGAGCATGTTTCACACCAGGTGCAAGTGTGATGGTAAGTGTTGTGATGTGATTATTGATAGTGGTAGTCGCGATAATTTGGTGTCAGAAGATATGGTGACAAAGTTGAAGCTCAAGAGGTAGAAACATCCACATCCACATCGGGTTGCCTAGGTCCAGGATGACCACAAGATCATGCTTAGTGAACAGTGCCTAGTGAAGTTCAAGATCGGCGAGTACCAAGATGAGGTACTATGTGATATCATATCTATGAATGCATGTCATATGTTGTTGGGTAGACCTTGGCAGTTTGACAGATGTGTTGTACATGATGGTCATGTGAATACATATTCCCTGATCAAGGATGGAGTGCGACATAAGCTAAAACCATTGAAGGAAACATAAGAAAAGGTATGTGGTAATGCAAGGATAACTTTTGTTGATAGAGGAAATTTCTCATATGGTATGAGGCACGAGCATATGTGTTTTACTTTAATTCCAAAGGCTAGGAAAGAGGAAGTAGAAGATCTACCTGTAGAAGTTGTAGAATTATTGAATGAGTTTCAGGCTATTGTATCTGATAATGTGCCTGATGGATTACCACCAGTAAGAAAGATCATTCATCAGATGGACTTGATTCCAGGAGCCAGTTTGCCAAATAAGGCAACACACAGAATTGACTCTAGTAGCAAGTGAAGAGTTGAAGATAGATTTGAAGTTTAGTTCATCACATCATCTACAAATTATATATGGAAGTAGTCCCAGAAATGCATCTGAGTTGAGGAAGATAGATAAAGGAGAAATAAGTAGTGCTAAAGCTAAGAATTTTGTAGAACATTTGAAGAACATCCATAAGGAGGTGAGGAAGCATATTACCAAGATGAATGTGCAGTATAAGGCTAAGACAGATGAGAAAAGGAGGCATAAGGAATTTTAGATTGGATATGAAGTCATGGTTCATTTGTGGAAGGAGTGATTTCCATTTGGTACATATAACAAGCTGAAAATGAAGAAGTTTGGGCCATGTAAGATACTGAAGAAGCATGATTCAAGAAATGCATATGAGGTCGAGTTACCTACTGAGCTGAATATTTCACCAGTATTTAATGTTTCAGATCTGATAGAGTATCATGAAGGAGGTGTTGAAGATGAGGTTATAGCAGCACAGTGGAGTATTGCAGCAGCTAGTTCAGATATCAAGGAGATTGAAGACATACTGGATAGCCATGTTGGCAAAAGCATAAGGAATAGGACATATGAAGAGTATTTGGTCAAATGGAAAGGATGACCTATTAAACATTCATCATGGCTAACAAAGGAGGAGGTTAACCATCTTGGTTTTCCTTTGCACACTTGAGTCGTGACAGGGTCACTTCTCAAATTACCCCGAGTGTCTGATGCAGGAGCATCCTGGGTGTAAGAGCAATCTTGCATCACCCAAAAAATATTTATGTTTTTGTATTCAATAAGAGCTATCTTGTGCAGAGTAGCTATTTATGGAAACTTGTTATTTTTAGTAAGTTGGTCATCTGATCTTGGAATGTTCTAATTTCTTCCCTAGAGGTTCATTTTGGTCATATCGGCCTGCCAGTAAAGTTTCATTGACAGATCAAGTCTAGCTTTGTAGATATTGAAGATCTTTGGTATTGGCAACAAGGTACAGAAACTTTGAGCTCAATTTTGAAAGCTTTAGAGGCCTTGGATGAGGTCAAAAATTTGAGTGACAAGTGCTTGCGTGAGTCAGGCTTGTAGAGCACTTTGTGGCCTTTCTGGAATGGGGTCATAATTGTCAATCGGGTCAACTGGCGATGACTTATGGTCTTCGAAAGTTGGGTCACCTGAAATGGCAGAAAATGATTTTCCTTCAAAATTTATGTTTGAGTTTCAAAAGTTATTTTGAGTTGACTTTGATGTAATAAATTGTAAAATAAAATAATTCTAAGTTTGGTCGGCCTTGTTGGCTAAAATTCTAGAACCTTCCTAGGCAGTGGAAAATTGCCTACATAAGGAAGGTTGTAGTGTTGTCTTAGGCAGTTTGGGAAGTTCTGGGTAGGAGATCTGGGTATTGATTTGAGGTTTTTTCCTATAGAATATTGTAAGGAAATGCCCATGTGGCTTTGCATATTGTAATTCTGAAAGTTTGTAATTCCACATTTGTGGAGATAATAAGAAGCCCATTTTATGTTGTTGCATATTGTTGTTGTTTCTCTATTTCTGTTATGTGTTTGTGGTATTAAGGGGAGCACCCTTCATCAAGTGGTATTAGAGAAGGATTTCCTGAGTATGTAAACAAATTCTTGACTGTGAGGCAGTTTGCACCAGGACCGTGGGTTAGGGTTTCTATGTAAACAGATCACCAACTGTGAGGCAATTTGCGCCAGTAGGGTTTCAGTGAAACACGTGAAAATTCCTCCACAAAGGGAATGTGGTGGAAGAGCTGGTGCTATGACACCTAAGGTTAGAGAGCTCCAAAGATAAGTGCGAGCATTGCAAGAAGAGATTCGCAGAGGAATGAATCTTAATTTCAAAGATGAAAGCGAGGATGAAGCCGAAGAAGGAAATGATGATCAAGAAGTACAAGTTGAAGTTTTGAATCAAGAGGAAGAAATGATTTTTCGGACCATTTCCAAGATCGGCAAAAGACCTAAGATCAAGGTTCCTACATTTTCAGGGAATCTTAACCTAGAGGAGTTGATTGACTAGATCAATGAATGTGAAGAATATTTTGAATATGAAGATATTGCTGAGATGCATTTTTCCACCATGAAGCTTCCTTAAACCTCCTCTCTTTGCCACAATGTGCAACCATGTGCCCTATTTTATAAAATCTCCTACATCTAAAAGGAACACATTCATAGTCCAAAGATTGGATCTAGTAGCCCTTTGAGGTTTTGATGGAGATTTCAGATGAAAGCCCATGAGAAACATCTATTTCTACCAAAATGCAAGCAAAGGTAAAATGTAGGAGATTTGAAGATTCCTTATCTACAGGGTAATCTTTAAGAAACCCCCCCTTCAAAAAAGGTGTAAAAAACTGGCAAAATTTAGAAAGAAAAAAAAAATATTGGCAAAAAAAAATTATTTTCAAAGAAAAAAAAATAATCTCAATTAGCGAATCATTCATGCTCCTTGAAACTATGTGGAAAATCTTGGCGAATCATTGATGCTCCCTAAAACTATGTGAAAAATCTTGGTGAATTGTGTTTTTGTTTCAAAACTACCAAAATATATATTGGCGAATAAAAAATAGTATTTATAGTATAAAAAATATATATTGGCGAATATTCAAAATATAGTGATAGAACTATGTGTCAAGTTGGGTGCTACATGTCATTTACTGATGACTAGTTTGTGAGGATAGTTTGTGTAGCTTCGGCAGGCTAAAAGGAGGGTTGATGGCTAACGGTTACAAAGATACACAATGGTCATGTTGATGGTGTGCGTGACTTTGACTGTTATGTTGGTGGTTTAGAGTTGTAGGCCACGAAGATACACAAAGGTCAAATAAGTTTGTGGTTGACAGTTTGGCATTTGCATAGCTTCGGCATAGTTTGTGGTCACTGGTGAGTTGGTGATAGTGTGCGTAGCTTTGGCATGCTAAAAGGAGGGTCAATGCTGACAGTTACGAAGATACATAATGGTCAAGTTGATGGCATGCATGACTTCGGCGGTTATGTTGGCAGTTTGGAGTTGAAGGCCATGAAGATATGCAAAGGACAAGTTGACAGTGTGCATGACTTCAGAAGTTATGATCATAGGTAGGATATGGGGGTTCTGAAGCCATGCTGGCAGTCTGCGTAACTTAGCCATGAAGTTACTATGACATTGAACACTGAAGTGCAATTAATGAGACTTATTGATGACAAGATTAGACATTCAAAATGGATAATTTGTACGAGATATGAGCTGTGATTCGTAAACATTCATTATTTTTCTTTTTGGAGCTAAGCCACCTTACGTGAAATATTCCTTCAAAATTTAATGCGGTTGCCAAGTTGTCAGTTCAAATTTTAAAATCGCAACTAGTATATGGTGGTTTTGAGGTTATGCTGGCAGTCTGCGTAACTTGAGTAGTACATAATCCAAGCCAAGATTTTGATTAGACATTAAAAAGGATAATTTTACAAGATATGAGCTGTGATTCATCAACATTCATTATTTTTCTTTTCGACTACGGAGCCAAGTTACACAGGATACAAGTGTCTACAATTTTTCTTTATTGATATTCATTAATTTCCTTTTCTGAGGCAAGCCACCTTACATGAAACATTCCTTCAAAATTTATTGCAGCTGACAAGTTGGTGATTATTTTCTTTATATAGTCCTCGGTAGTAGAATTGCAAAACACAAGGCGCTTTCTAAATTTCTAAATTTGGAATCTTGGATGACAGAATGGGTCTTCTAGTAGCTGAGGGATCATCAAATGAGAACCCAAAACCTATTATCCAACCAAATTTGGATATGGAGGAGGAGATTCAACAAGATGTTCTTAGTCATCTTATGTTTGCAGTATGGGATCATGCTACCAGTTACGTTAGATACCAAAGCGACATGTTCGAACTTGAAGTAGAACATGACAAGGAGGAGATGCTCGCCATTTTTTATGATCATGGATTCGACCAGGAGGGGTTCCAAGAGGAGATGATCTAGTTATTTGCTGGTCTGCACATTGATTGATCCGGTTATTATATTATGCTATAACATATTAGCAAATTACTATTAGTCTATTAGTATTAGGATATGTAGGAGTCGACTATCGGACTGTCAAACTAGGCTTTTGTAATTTCCTCTGAAAGTTCAATGGATCTCAAGAAATTTTTTGTTACTTGTAATTTGTAAATACAAAATTTGAATATACTTTTCATTTTGATTTTGGAAACAGTTGGAATCTTGTCGCTTCTCCTTATGGGGAAACCACAACCGTTTAGCGAATCAGTGATTAAGTGATTCAGTTACTAGTATTAAGTATACCAGTTTTTGAATTTAATAGTAATATTGTAGTCTGTATACATATGAGAAGACTCTTTTTCAAATAGTGTTTACAATTTTTAGTTTTATGTGTTATTTGCTAATACTTCAAATTTCAATAGTCAATACAGTAACATGTTACGTGAATCATGAAATTGAACAATAGTTTTATTATTTATAAATTGAAAAATATGTAAATTGTAATTATTAATTAACTTGAACTTTGAAGTATTTGTGAGTGTGGACTGTGATTCTATATAAAATTATAAATACCTATTAACTAATTCAAAATGCTAAATCATGATTCACTTCACTGACTGAATGAGAAGTCTGACACTTCTAAAATCTAAATCCCACATGGCACATGGAAATTTGGAACCCACTCCAAGCTCTGAAGTTATGCCTGGTTGTTTTGTAACTTCTCAATGATTAATTTATTATGATGGTGATTGATTCTAAAGTTATGCCTGGCTATTTTGTAACTTCTCAACAGTTAAGTTTTTATGATGGTTAGGGATTCTGAAGTCCTGACTAACTTCGTGCATAACTTTGTAAGGTGTTGAAAAGTGAGAGACTAAGAGTAAGTTGCATGCCACGTGGAAAGTGTCAAAGAATGGAATGTTTGTAGAGCTTTGGTAGGGTTTCTTGGCCGTTTGTGATGGTGGTTATGAAGTACAAGTGTCATGTCAGGCTATGTCGTAACATCTCAAGGTTTCATTTTCCTGGTCAATTTAACAGTCCCGAAGTTTTGAAAAGGTGTTGTGTGACTTCGCAAGTAGCAATTTAGCAAAGTTGAGATAGGGACCTAGGGTTAGATGTACCATTAGCATGACTTCAGAAACACACCAATTATTTACTCTTGGATCACCACCAAATCTATGCTAGAAGTGACAGTTGACAGTGACACTTTTCTAAAAAAGGTAATTACTAATTTCATGTGTGTGCGCTTGATGAGATTTTAATTTTTAATAGAGTAGGTGGCCTGGTGGCTAGTTGTGAGTTGCTTGTTACTTGTTAGTTATTAAAGACAGTTCACACTTCACAGAGCATCCATAATTTCTAGAGTCGAAGAGCAACAAAGAGTTAAAACCTTTGGCTTTAAGTGCAGAAAAGGAGCTTACTACTTAGAGTTTAGTATACATAAAGAATGGCAGAACAAGGATCTCCTGATGTTGTTGCAGTACTGAGAAAGAGTGTGGTTGTGCATTCAAGAACAAAGAGGCCAAACATATATGTTGAAGAATGGATGAAACTGTTGCGTGGATCCTCAAATTTGCAATCAACTAATGCTTATGAATGGAGGGACCCTTATGCATTATGTAGGGATGTTTTCTGCCCAAACAAAACTGGATATGATCTCTTCATCTATTTCTATAACAATAGATTGAGAGGCCCTCCTGTTTCAAACCCATGGGACAAGAACTTGGGAAAGTTGATAGCACCTGAGGTATTTTTGGATGTAGACCTCATGAAAGTGCTAATTCAAGCATACAATCTAGTGACACAAGCTTTCCTAAAGCATGACAAATCTATACTCTGCATGTTAGACATAGTGACTTTTATTCAAGCTTTCGACCTTCAGGGACCTATGAGCATGGATATTGACCTAGCAGAAGAGGAGGCCCTATTTAATAAACATAAAATTTACTACATTGGAAGAGTTATGACGAAGCATATTCCTAGAGAAAAGAAAGAGGCAGGGTTGTTGCCAAAGAAGGTTGTAGATTCATTTGATATTGAGCTTTTCTTTCCCTATTTCCAGAATATCATCTACGGTCTACACAAAGTTATTGGAATAGATGGCAATTTGACAGTGTGTCCTGAAATTTATGTCATGGCTACAGATGTTCAGGACCTATACACCAACAAGGAGTTTGATTATGTGGGGCATATAATCAATGTAATGCACACTGAGTTGATGAATGCAAAGACTGATTTGAAAAGCTTCAAGTTCAATCACTATTCCATGCTGATGCACCTGATCCTCTATTACAATATTGGCTACATCAACCCAGAGTTCATCAATGAGACTGAGAATGCACAAGGAACTATTTCGCTTTAGCTCTGGACCAGGTTATGGCATAGAACTTACCATTTCTCTAATTTCATTACTTTTTATAGTGATTTTGTGGATCTAGTAATGAACATGTTAGGTATTGTGAGGGATAGATTTCCTTTACTTGTTAGAAAATTGCTTAGACCCTTAGCATTTAAAATTGACAATGACATTAAGCATAATTGGGGTGATATGTTTGTTTTTTTATAATTTTACTATTATAAGAGTATATGCTTGCCCTCAACCTCCACACATACTGCCAAAATTTGTCCCAAAAAGATTGGCAATAGTAGAATTCATGTGGCAACTTATCATGATGGATAGAGAGCACTTAGGCCCTAAAAGACAAAAGGGAACCTTTCTGGCAAGGAGGTTCCAAATAGGGGATTTCTCTATAGGTAAAGATGTTATGGACCAAATCCATGAATTCCTAAGACAATTCAGATTTCCCTCTGGTAAAGAAAGGATGTATGACCCTGAAGACTTCGTTAGAGGAGCATTGAGAGAAATGAGGAATCACAATTTGGCTCTAAATCAGCCTATGGCAGATGAGGATGTTATTAGAAATGTTCTCAGTTAAGATATCTGTGAAGAGAGAAGTTGTAAATGGCAAAATATTGTAAGGGTAGATGAAGAATTGAAAAAGGCAGACCCTACCTTTCTCGATTTCTTTCTTGATCTCCAATACATGATGAGAATTGACATGTGTATAGAGAATTACGAAGATATTATGTCTAAATTGCCAGACATCCCTGAGGAGGACAAAATAAACCTTGAGGAAGTTGAACCTGATGTGGTGTTTATGGTAGAAACAAAACAAGTTGAGCCATCCACATCTGAGCAGGGGCCATCAAAGAAACAAAAGTTGATGAATGTACCATAAAAGGCAAGGCAAAAGGCACTACAAATCCTGTCAGGTAATAGTCGTTACTTTTTTGACTTAAGACAACAATTTTTGACATCACAGGAAAATGAGGGAGAAAAGATCCTAGATGAGTTATAATTGGTTGAAGCTAGATTGGATGACAGGGTCATCCAAGATAAAGAGTTTATAGATGATGATGAATTCATCAAGTCCGATGAGTTTAAAAGTTTTCTCTTTAGAGTTAAGTAGAATGAATTAACACTATCTTTGAAACTAGGGGAATCACAAGAAAAGACTATTAAAATGATTGAAAAATTACAGGCCTATGATCCCGATAGTGAAACATTAAATATGGAGGAGGCAAGAGATCTTGTAAAGAGAAGTGGCATGTTGTTGATCCCTGGATGGGACTTGGAGTCCTCATTCTTAATTGACCAAATAAAGAGGTAAGATAAAGCTATAGCTTATGAATCTTTTGGCCCTAATGGACTATAGAGGGGTTCTAAATTCAATATGAACACTAAGACACTAGCAGTATGGTGTGTGGCCCCAGAACCTAATAAGCCAAAATTGGTTAACATCCAAGACACAACATAGGGTAGCCAATTAATATGAAGGGTGTAGGACACTATAGGATCAAAGATAGAAAATCTCCTACATCATGCATCCTCCATGAATAAAGCAATGGTTGAGGACTTAGAGAACATGCTAGCTAGGACATTCAGATATTATGTGGCAACTAGAAAAAAGTTTGAAGAGGAACTGAAGAAGAATTTTTTCCTGGATAAGATTGTGAAGGAGCTAAAAGATGAAATAAATAGTCTAAAAAATCAGTCCATGGCATTTACAGAGGTCTGTGATGCTGGGGTCCAAACTGAGTATGAGGGGGGCTTAGCTCTAGAACTTGCAACAAAAAAGATAATAATGAACGTTGATCAACCTCCTAATACTGGAATTGTTGAAAGGAGACTTTGATGAAGGTGCTATTGCATAAAGTAAATATTTTAAAAGGGAAGTCTATGTTAGAGTAATAAAGTGTTTTACTGATTAATTGAATCATGTTGATTTAATTATTCAGTCACTTATTACCTCTTTCAACTTAAGCTAAACTTTAGGCATATAATAATTAATTGCTTTATTAATTATTATTATGCAACCTAGGGTTTTACCTTTTTAGGTTTTCTAATCTCCTTTTATAAGGATTGATCTCATAACACTTTTTAACCTTTTATGAAAATTCATTATTTGATTTGTAACTTTTGTTTTTGCACATCAAGGATTTCTCCTCTCTCGTAGATCCATACATTCAGGTCTCCATATTTGTTTGCTTCTCTCTCTCTTTCTGTGATAGGTGTTTGCATGCAAGTGTTCTTGGGAGTTGTGGGTTGTTTTTCATCAACTCCAATATGGTATCAAAGCTTCAGATCTGCTTGCCCTATCCTCTTCCTGAGAGATTTGATCGTATTCGTTAGATCTGCATTTTCAAAGGGTTTCCTATCAGATATGGGGGGCTATTTTCTAGTCATCTTGGCTTCAAAAGGACCTCGCAGTTGTGTTCACAATGTCCAAGAACCCCAAGATCCATATAACATTTGTCCAATTTGGATAAAGTTGGAATCTGTGAGAAAAAAATAAAATTGCAATCGGCCCTAGCACAGATCCCGAGGTGGTCACTATTTTTTGGAGCACTTCTAGCCCAAATAGACATCATGGGTGCATTCAGAGCATCCAAGATACCCAAAATCCATATAAAACTTATCGATTTTGGACAAGTTGGCCTAGGACGCAAAAAAAATTTGCGTACTAGGTCATACGGCCTAGCACACATACCAAGGTGGAAGTATGATTTTTGAAAAATAAAAAAATAAAAATTTCCCGCAAGGCCACCCAGGTGCCACCATGAGTGGCCCCACTAGCGGCAACCGCTAGCAGTCACAGTTGGTACCCGCGCTCCCAACCCCTAAATATAGACCCCATAGTCACATCGACGACCAGCCCCCAGGCCCCAGCGTTGGACTTTGAGCCCTTTGGTCACCCACATGACTAGGGGCCTATTCAGTTAAACCCCAGGCATTTTTGAGCCATGATGGCCATTTGGCTATCAAATTTAGGCTCACACGTTGCTAATGTCAGCAGGGATTTGCACTATTTTTTGGGCCTTTTGGAGCTACCCTACTATTTGCAATATCTCAGGCATCTGGGATCGAAATTGGGCATGTGATATACCATTAGAAAGATGGTTCCAATCCCAATCCAAATTTTCTAGTATGGTTTCATGATTTTTCCATTTTGATGCTATTTTTTTCTTTTAAAGTCAGATGTTTTCTGGGCTCTCGGTGTTTCAGACCTCCTGCATTCCGAGATCCATTTCTCTTGCATCAAGGCTCCGTTTTCGGCAAATGAGATATTGTCAGAAAGATCTTTATAATATTTTATCAGATCTGATGGTTTCATGTCTAATTTTGTCCTTTTTTTTATGTCACCCATCCTCAGATCCTTCCAGACATCTTCTTTGGGCCCTCCAGTGCAGTTGTTAGTTTTTTGCTCATATCTTGAGCATACGGTGTCAAAATTTGGCAAACAAGATATCATCAGAAAGATGATTTCGAGATCTTTCCAGATTTATAGGTTTTATTTTCTATTTTTTCTTTTTTTATGGTATTTTTCACTATCAAAGCCAGATGTTCAGTTCTGCACTTTGGGAGCTCTATATTGCGCATCCGAACTCCATTTTGGGAAAATAATATATCATTGGAAAGCTTGTTCAAAGATATTTCTAGTGCTATGATCCATTTTTCCAGATTCTTCTCCAAGTACATTTTATTCAAATTCTTGCATTTTTGTAGTCTGGTGGATATCTTGGATGTTAGAGGTCCTGGGATCTCTTCCCTTTGAGGGATGGCTCATCTTAGGTTGTTCTTTTGTTTTAGCAGCCTTCGCTCCTCTTTGAGCAGTGTATACTTCACTTTTTTAGCATTTTTTAATGCACACGCACTGAGATAAAGTGTCATTCTATTGTATGTATGGGATCTTGCACATGTTTGTGCTCTATGTACTCGCACTCCATTATAAAGTGCGAGGGGGGGGGGTTTGATGTTTGCCTTTGTTTTCCATCTAATTTTGTCATGTGAATGTTCCTCCAATGACATTAGCCTCAGGTATCTCTATATGTGTTTGTACTCTCTCTGCACATTCGATGTTTTAGATTCTTCTTCATCATGCAGTTCATATTGGGTGATCTTTTCAGTGTACCTATCACTACTCCCTTGTCAGTAGTATGGGGGGTTTCTACTGTTGGTTCTCCTGCTTCCTTGGTTCGATAGTGTGAGCTATGTATTCAGTATTTGATTCTATGTACTAGGCGGATGCAATAGTTGGGTGCCTATACATTCCAGTGAGATGGATCATTTACCATAGGGGCACTCTTTTCTTTCCTATTTTTTGGACACACTCTTCCAGCTTTGATTAATCATCTCTTCAGACTTTTAGTGTTTATGTCATTTGTATCTTTGAGTTCAGGTGTTTTCCATTGTTTTCCTCCTGATTCGAGTAGTGTCATTTGAGGGCACTCATGCAGATTACAATCTTCTCTACCTGGTCATATTTCAGTGGAGGATCTTCAAATCAACAGTTACTTCTTGACAGAGTTTGCAGTTTCTTGCTTCAGTGATGTTGTACATGTTCATCTTTGTTCCTATTTTTTGGAACATTCCTAGTTTTAGAGGCTTCTTTAGTCCTTTAGACTAGTCTTTGTCTCTTTTTGGAGTAGATTTTATCTCATGTGGTTTTCTCTATTTCTCCGCTTTATAGAGACTCTCTTTTGTACTTGGGTACTTGATCAGGCCTTTTGTTGCCGGGACCCATTTGCTTTCAGTAGTTCTTTCTAGGTTTTTAGCTTCTCCCAAAGTTTATCTTAAGGGGGGGTGTTAGAGTAATAAAATGTTTTACTGATTAATTGAATCACGTTGATTTAATTGTTCAGTCGCTTATTACCTCTTTCAACTTAAGCTAAAATTTAGGCATATAATAATTAATTTCTTTATTAGTTATTATTATGTAACCTAGGGTTTTACCTTTTTAGGTTTTCTGATCTCCTTTTATAAGGATTGATCTCATAACACTTTGTAACCCTTTCTGACAATTCATTATTTGATTTGCAACTTTTGTTTTTAAACATAAAGAATTTCTCCTCTCGTGGATCCATACATTCAGGTCTCCATAGTTGTTTGCTTCTCTCTCTTGCTGTGACAAGTGTTTGTGTGCAAGTGTTCTTGGGAGTTGTGGGTTGTTTTTCATCAACTCCAATAGTCTGAAATCCTTCATAGTACTTTCATTTCTTTGCAGGGGACATAATATCAATGTTATAATGCCTTGTCTGTACTAACCCTATTATTTAATACTCGGGGCCCATAATTGCAATTCTTTGATAGGTTAGTTTTACTAATGGGAAAAAATGGAGTTACCTAACAAAATAATGGATGTCAAGGAAATGGTGTTATTAGTAAAGGATTTGTATGCATTTTTCACTGGCAAGTTACAAATCATTCAAGCAAAGATAAAGGTTTTTGCTGAAGAGTCTGAAGGATATATCCCTGCTATTATGGACACAGAGGGACACTTGAAGGAATGGCACGAGTGGGTTGATTCTTTCAACCAAATTTTGGATGCTAGCAAGGTGGCTTCTTATTTTGTTGGTGATGTTGACATTTCAACTTTTTATGAAGTTGTGGATGAATTGTACAAGTAGGAGATTGACATGAATAAGTTTTTTGTTGAATCTCGAGCCACAACGGATGCCAAGTGGATCAAATGCCTTAAAGACTTGGATACAGTTAGAGAAATAACTTGGCCATCAAAGAGGGAAATTGTGGTCTAGGAAAACATTGGAGAGATTCAAGCCTTGGCCTTGCCACATTGACATGGATGATGGAATTAGTTGAGACAATTCTAGTATTAGATGAAGAGCCAATAGAGGGAGGTTAGTTAATTTGAATAGGGTATCTTATGTTTGTGGTTCACCTGCTGTGGATACACCTTTGGTGCAAATCAAGACTGATCCTGAAGAATCCAGGCTGCCAGTTATCACTCTAATAACTGTTTCCAAACTTGTTTTCCAAATGCCAATGTTAGTTTTTATTTTCTGACAATTGGTCATTGATCATTGACATTGATGTATAAATTTCAAGAAAGTTAATACAAATATACAATGATATTTTGTAATTTTCTGATAGAAGTCTCTGTCCTCTCACCTCTGAGTCTAGTACTGCGATCATTGATTCTTGAATTTGAAATTTTGATGTATAAATTTCAAGGAAGTTAAATTTTAATACAAGGATATTTTGTAATTTTCATTTTTTCTATCACTTTGCCTGTGTAATTTTATAAAGAGCTCATTGGCTCAAGTCAAGAATCTCAATTGTGATTCCTGAAGATCACAGTTGCAATTTGTTTAAAATTGAATGTATAATTGTGTATTATGTATAAACTATAATGTCAATGGTCATATTATTATATTAATATTTTATTTTAGAAATTAGGAAATTAGGAATTAAGTAAAATTTAAATGCTTTTGATTCAAGGAATTAAGTAAATGATTAGTATTAGGAAATTAGGAAATTGACAAATAATAAATTGACAAATGACAATTTCTAGGAAATTAGGAAGCTTTGACCACCGACAATGTTCTAAAGTAACATCGGGTTGTTTCGTAACTTCTCAATGGTTAAGTGGTTAGGATGGTGATGGGTTCTGAACTTCTGAGGGACTCCCGACAAATGGTGTGTGTAACTTCATAATTAAAGAGACGGTTAGTTAAAAGTGACAATGCGTAATGGTGTTAAAAGTGACAGTTAGTTGCATGCCACATTGAAAGCACAGAAGAATGGACTGTGACATGTGTCAATGGACGGATTAATATTTGACACTTTATCAAGAATAGTTTTGAACTTATGATAGTATTGTTCAAGTGGTTTGCGGAGCTTCATGATGGTTTTTTGGCCATTAGTGTTGGCGGTTACGAAGCTACGATGAAGCATTTGGCGGATAGGCATAACTTCGTAAAGGTTAATCAGTTACAAGATTAAACAGTCTAGAGGTTATGAAAGGCTTTGTGCGGGACTTTGCAAGGTTATATGAGAGCGGAGATGTTAAGAAGACTGTCAGTCCATCATCGTAACTTTGGAAGGGTTCCAAAGGCATCTAATTTGCATGTAGCGAAGTTGAGACAGGGTTAGATGAACTATTTGCGTAACTTCAGAACTAGGCCACTGGCCAACTTAAGTTTTGAATCTTATTCTTGATTCTTGAAGTTGAAACTTGAAATAACATGGCTGCATGAATATGAGGCATTGAGGGCTGAGGCATTTACACTTTACAGTGAGGAAAAAGGACATTAATAATTATATGATTATACTTAAAATTTCATGAACATTCTACATTACAAAAATCATGAATTTAAATTACAAATTACAAATTACAAAAATCAAAATTCAAATTATAAAAATCATGAGCAATACTTATTACTTGTAATATGAGTCAAATTGTCAATAATAAATATTCAAGTCCATTATCAATTTATCCAACAAATACACTTAGTACAGTAATAAGTATACAGTTTATAAAATTATAAATACCTATTAACTGAATGCTAATTCTAAATCACTTTAGTCTTCACTCAGTGTCAGTGAGCAGTATGCCTCTTCTATATCCCACATGGAATCCAACTCCTAAAATTGACTACTACTACTAGCAAGAGGTTCTTCTTCATTCTGAGTTGGGTATTCAAAATCAAAAAAATCTTTATCTTCATTCTGAGTCTGGGACCAAGATCCATCATTTGTCTTAGAACTAGCAGTAGCACCACCATGTTTTGAAGTGTTCAAAAGCCCTCGTCTTTCACGTAGGGAATTCCAAATTGCCAATGCCCTATCATAAGGAAAGTCTCTAACATTGTACTGAGTTACAAACAACCTCAAGCAAGTTTCCAAATTTCTGTCTAGTTTGTTTCTAATCTTTGATTTCAAAAACCCCAATGCATTGTAAACTCTTTCATCTTCCACCAACCCCAATATCATTTTTTGACATAAATCAGTAAGTTTTAAATATTCTGATATTGAATCACACAATACTTCACTCTACTCTATCCTTTTCTAAAGCTTGGTTATTGCACCAGGTTTAAATGGATTCTCCAAGTTTTCTAACTATAATTTCATACATGATGCAAATTGTCTACATTGTTTTTTAAGATTAGCTGAATCTATAATTCTTTCAATTGGTTGTCCATTGCAATCTACATGTTTTGAAAACTCTCTAATCAATTCATCAATTTTTTTATGAAACATATGAGCATCAATTTGTTTATCTCCGACATTTTCTCCAAAAATGAGGAAACATACAACCCATGGCTTCAAGAATTTCTTCTTGAGGGAATCTTTCACGAATCTCACTTGAAAGTTGGTAGGAAATTGACTTCAAATTATCACTAATAGATTTAACAAACCTTTCAAAATTAGCCCTTTTAACTAGAAGTAGTCTGCCTCGCTTGCCTGTCTTAGATTGGTGCATTGGTATTTCATATCCTTTCACAAACACACATAAATCATTTTTTGCATTGAATTGTAAAAAAATCTTAGCATGATTCAAATATGTAATTATTTTCCACCTGAAAAAATTTGGGCTTTGAAGTGTTATCATATCTGAGTACAAATTATCCAGGGCAAGGCATGTCATTCTACGTAAATCTGAGTACTCATGGATATACATAGTCTTGTCTTGTGCTTTCTTAACAAGTTTGTTCATTAAATCCAGCATGGGGAGAAGACTGGCTAAAGTTAACAGAGTCTCTATATCACTTAACTTATGTAACAAATTAGGGGGTGATCCCACAATAGTGGGTCATACTTTTTTAGACATGCTGATTTTTTTGAAATAAGACATTTTTAATAAAATATGATGATTTAAGCCTTGAGAGGTTTCATTTGAAGGAATTAATTATAAATGGTTATCTCAAAGCCTCTTAGATTAAAAAAACATTGATATAACATCTATACTCCTCATTCATACCTATAATGGAGTCTCCTTTGCACCTATTAAAATGATGACAAACAATCACTTCAACTTTATGTTTTGGCAGATCAAATGAATCCATTTGAAAAACCTATCTATGTAGTATGATGCTATTCAGAACAAAATTTCTAATGAATATAATTATAATACATATTGAGTTCATTATCACTTTTAAATATTACTTTAATTAAACATAGGTTGTTTGGTCATTCAACAACCCGTCTCTTCAAGTCTTCAGGAAAAATAGTAAATTACAAAAAAAAAAATTATGAAAAATATGTAGGAAAAGAGTATTTGTGTTACCTTTCTATAAAATAAATAAAAAAATAAATTTTGATATACACAGATCAAGTTAGAGTGATCCAAGTGACCTTATGTCTAAATTAAAGTTACTGTCACTTTAGAACTTAATAAACTATGAAATATTGACCCAAAATGAATGAAACCAATTGCATCCTTTGGATATTAAAGTTAAAAATATAATCTTGAAAGAATTACATCGTTATCATATTTTTAAAAAAAGTTATGCTGATCCAAGTGACATTAACTCCTTAAAAACATAGTTTTTTCACACAAACCACTTTTCGAAGAAGGGAAAATGAATTTAAATGAATTTTTTCTTTAAAAATATATTTAGAAACTAGAAAGAAAATTCTAAAAGACTCTAGTTTACATCATCTTCATATTCCTAATAGTTTTGCGGCAACAGGTGTTCGAAAGTGAAGTTTTTTCTCAGAATGTTGATCTCTGTGTCAAAGTTGGCCAAAAAGTGGGACACACTATTGTGGGACCACCCTAGGAGCTTTGTCTATTGTGGGGAATTGCTCATATACTACTCTGATCAAGGATTGATATTTTTTTAGAACTCTTTCTATTGGTCCATGCAAAGAGATCCATCTAGTCTCAACATCCTTGAGAAGCTTGTTTCTTGGTGTTACTCCCTTTGAAAAAATCTCAAATTATGCAAAATATTTAGGACTTCTACAGAAGTAAGAGTATATGTCACAAACTAGATCTTCAACTTTTGACATTGTAGGAAAATCACTTACAATTTTATATGCTAAATTCATTCGATGGGCCATGCATTGTATGCTAAGCATGTAAGGTGCAATACTAGTTTGTAATCTTGCACAGATACCATTCCTTTGGCCTTGCATTACTATAGCTCCATCAGCTCCAACACACACTAACTTCTTTCCAATTGTCAAATCATCCATACTAGCAACTTCATTCAAAGCATTCTTCACTTCAAAATATAAGTTTTTTGTTGTTGAATTACCCCTCATTTTACGAACATAGAGTATATGAGCTTGGCAAACATGTTATTTTACTGTATACACATGCATATAGACCCAAGCAGTATTATCTATTGCATTAACTTCATCTATGGATAATGAAATGAATCTGGACTATTTTACTTTCTCCTATAAATTTTTCTTTTCCACCTCAGAAATATAGTTTGCCATTTCCCATCCAATGTTTGTTGACCAACGTGACATATGATAGTGAAAAACTTTCAAAAAGGACAATAAATTACCATGTTCTAAGAAGCCTCTCATAGGATGCCCTCTAGACATAATATGAAAAACAACACTCATCTGAACGGTCTTTGCCAGGTTTGCTTCATTGGCTGCATGTTTAAACTCAGCCTTGATTAGATTTTCACTACTAGCAATTACTTCCTTTCTCTTGTTATGCTCTTTATATTCTATGGCATACTTAACATGAAGACATTCTTCCTTTGATTTCCATCTCACTACTAATATTTCTTGCTTGTTTATGGTCTGTTTTTCATAAACCTTACCAATATGATTTTCTATAGTGTCAAGCTTTAGCTGCAACTTCTTCTCTCTTTTATTTTTCCATGTACAAATATTACACCTACATTCTATTGGTTGTTCATCATTGCTTAGGACTGGTTCAATGAACCAATAATTTGCTACCCAATCAACCTTAAAATTTCTTGTCATTTCCCACTCCCGCCCCATTTTTACTTCCCTTTTTATTTTCTTCCTACCAACATCATTATTATCTTCATTGCTAGCATTTTCATCCAACTGGTTCTGTGTATCCCTTATAACATCTTCTCTTGTGCCACCATTGTTATCCTCATTTGATGCATTTTGATTTTCATTTAACTCAATGACAACCCCAGCTTGTGGTATTGGTACTGGTGAGCTACCATGAATGGCTTTTGCACTTGCAATTGCAGATGTTGATGGAGCAGAAACATTGACAACTCCAAAGAAAGCCTTTATGGTAGTAGCTTTAAGTTTTGGGCATTTTGATGGCCTCCTAGGCCCTTCACTACCCTGAGGAGTCTTACCCTGCCCTTCACTGCCCTGAGGAGTCTTACCCTTGTCTAGCTTTCCAATCTCTTCACTGTCCCAAGCATAGTGAGAAATCTGAGTCTCAACCTCCCTTGATATCTGAATCCCTTCAGTACTAGCATCCTGAGGATACTCACTCTTAGGATAGTCACCCTTGTTTGACATCTTCACCTAATGATCTCTCACTAGTCACTAGGATTCTAGCCTCTAGGAATTAAAATTAATAGCAATACTATGAAATGTGAACAAATAATTGCTTACCTTAGTCCTGCTTCCTCTGAATTCTGACTCTCTAAAATGTTGAATCCTTCATTTACTATTGTAAGATTGTTATTTGTAAATCTGGCCCTCCAAAAATTTGTAACGGGACACGATAAGATAAGACTACTTTTGTAAATCTAATTTGAATTTATATCAATCCATGATTCCAAATTCCAAATTTCCAATTTTCATTTTTTTAAAATTCCCAAGCTTTTGGTGAAAATGTGTCGACCTGATCAATTAATTTTTGGCTTGACTCATGGAATGGTTTGCCACCTTTATGCACTCTTCAACCCTTTTTAAGCATTTGGGAAGTGGCCTCTTCTTTGTGGGGTTCTAATTTTTCTTCTTATGTATCTACAGTTTCAATTTATATGGGGTTAGTCATATGGATTGACTTTTCTCTTCTACCGATTTTTTCCCAGGAAGCTAGTATTGCAAATCATTTTCTCTCTTCTCAAACTATTTTCCTTTCTAGATCTCCCGATCATCTCTTCTGGGCTTCATCTTCGGATGGCAATTACATGGTCAAATTGGGCTATGAGAAAATTCAGAATAGTCAAAACAATAGCTCAAGGCAAAGGGCCTTTATTTTCTGTTGGCACAAATTAGTTCTTCTTAAGGCTGGTTGTTTCTCTTGGCTTGTTCTGAAGAAACGAGTCCTCACAAGTGACAGATTAGCTAGACTTAATATTACAAATGTTTTTCCTTGTGTTTTGTGTAATCAAGATCAAGAATCTACTGATCACCTCTTTCTTAATTGTTCTTTTGCTCAAGAATGTTGGTTATTTGTTTTAAATAAACTGAATTTTCCTATGCCACTCCCCGTGACTGTTTGGGATTTATTCCAATCTTGGCCATATTTGTTTACTAAATCTGTGTTTGCCTCTATCTGGCTTTGTTCTCCTTCTCTGGTGGTCTGGGCCATCTGGTGGGAGAGAAATAAAAGGATCTTTCAAAATTCTCCATCCAACATTGATGATGTTCGTAAAAGACTTTAGCAGTCTATTGTTGAGGTTACTAATGCTTATACACATAAATTCAAAGGTGATCATGGATTTTCTACTTGGGATAACTCCATTGCCAAGGATTGGCAGGGGTTAGTGTTTCCTTCTCTCCCTTTCCCCTTATGCCCGAAAGATAAAAATAGTGCTAGATCTTTAATTAGATGGTAACCCCCCCCCCAAAAAAAAAAATTAAAATAAATGAATTTATTAAACTAAATTTTGATGGCTCTTCTAAAAGTAACCTAGGTAAGTCGGGGATTGGTTTTGTTCTTCGCGATCATTTGGGTTCAATTATTTATTTTGAGGCTCGCCCCATCCCTTCAGGAACCAATAATTTGGTTGAAGCTCTTGCTCTGGTGTAAGGGCTCTCTGCTGCTAAGAAGTTAAATTCCTTCATGTTGAAGGTGATTCCTCAGTTATTATCATTGCATGTATTAGAAGAGTTGCTTTTTCAAGGCACATTTATTATGTACTATCTCAAATCTAGTCCCTTCTAGACTCTTTTTCGGATTATTTTTTAACTCACACCTATAGAGAGGGAAATTGTCTGGCGGATCTGTTAGCTAATTTTGGTGCTGATGGTTCTACCATCCTTTACCCTTCTCCCCTTGTATCTCCAAGTTCTCACCCCTCTATCTTTAACTTAATAAAATTTGATTCCCCTTAATTATCTTTCATAAAACTTATGCCATTTACGCTTATTTTAATTCTTTGACCGTAAGTAGGAATATTCTGCATTTACTTCATCTTGTGTGACATATCATGCTAGTTTATTCCTTGATGTCTTATGATTAGCATGTATTATTAATTCTCTACCTTTGCATGTGTAACATTTCCTTTCACTGCTACCTTCTATTTATTTTTGGATCAAGTGTTCATTTCATGATTTGGCTCGCATAAGATAATCTTATCTACTTTTGTAAGGACCCTGATAAGTATTGATTAATTATGTGTGAAACTTACTAGCTTGTACTTGTTTCATTTATTTCTGTGTATGGGGAAAGGTTCTTCATGATGGTTCCTTGTGCTTTATTATCGGTCTTGGCTTCATTTCTATTACTCGATCTCTTCTTTTGACAACATAGCTTTGGTTCTATTTGTTTTGTTCTCATGGCATTACACAGATTTGTTGATGAGTTTAGACCATTGAATCTTCAGGTTCGACTGTTAAGTCCTCATCTGGAAGTGTCGTTCGAAGGTAATGTTTCTGATGATGCCCTTGCATCCATGTTTGTTATTCACTATCCAAAGTGTGCTCGAAGTATTCGAAGATTGATTGGTGATTCAGTCCTATCTCCGCATTTTAAAAGGATTATCTTTCCATCTCAAATTGTGTTGGTCTTTTGCTCTAATATCTTGGATCTGTCTCATTCATGGACTTTGTTGGTAGCTATTGCAAATTGGTCTATTCACCCGCACTTCCTTCATGAAAATGGTTTACTTCTAGCAGTCCAGAAGTACAACTTTTGGCTTGAAGATGCTCATATTGGAGGTGTATTTCCTCAGCACCTTCTCTTTAATTCTGATAAATATGTCATGCTTCTTGCTATTATTAAAGATTGCATTTCTTCAAATGCTATTAGGCCTCTTGATCATCTTCTTAATATTACCCCTTTTGATGCGGGACATAGAGGAAAGGCATTTGCAAAAATGTATGCCCTAATTGCTTTATTGTCACATGTTCGTACTTCAAATTTGGTTTTGACCTCTCCTATGTTGGATGATATCACATCTGTTAGTAATTCGGGTCCATTAGCAGTTCCTGCTTATTCTCCGTCTTCATTGTTAGTTGGTTCATGCTTTTCCCCTACTCGTATCCCACTTTCACCTCCATCTACTCGTGCTTTGTTGTCACCTTGTGCATCCTTGGTTTCAAGGGATTCTCTTGTTTCTCAAGCAGACCGTCTCTGGAGTTCTCTGTTCCTATCATCGCATCTCAGTTTTGGGAGTCATGAGCTGTGATGTTCTAACATAATTTTTTTCAATCTATTTTTGTTTCTTTCAATTTTTTTGCAGGAGTTGCCTTGTGCTGCTTTCGGTTAGCCCATATGGTTTATGGAGATGCATTCATCACTATTCGCTACTCAGTTTCCTTACAAGGGCTCTTAATGCAAATTATGTCATCTTTTCTATTGGGTGCTCTATGTACATTGGGTGGCAGATGTCATATTCTTAATATGAGAGTCAATTTCTCATTGTGAATGTATTCTATTTCTTATATTATGGTCAATGTAAAGGGGTCTCTCTCAGGGGGTTTTACTTAGTTGTATTTTGGCCTTCATAAAGGTGGGGTGTCCTCTAAGGGTAATTCAAAGTTCTAGTTCGAAACATATTGTAATGTAGATTTATTCTGCCATTCTGATTGGGGGACCATTTTTTGTACTTATTATTAGGTCATGTTTTGACCTTGGGGTTTTTTGGGTAGTTTATGAAAACTTCTTCGAGCAGATGCTACTCTCTTTGTATATATATGGGTAACAAATGGAGTTTTCTTTACTAGTTCTTTCTCTAGGAGCCCTTTGAACCAGTTAATATTAATATAAATATAATTTTTTGCCAAAAATAAATAAAAAATTAATTAACAGGTGGTGAAATAGGTCATGGTTAAGATAACAATATAAAGCATTTGGCTATTTTAGATTTTATATGCAATTCATAATTAATACCCTTAGCGAATAAGAGACCGTTAAAAGAACCACATCAGATTGGTTATAGGCGAATATATTGGTCAACATTGTCAAACAACAAATCTAATTGGCAATTCCAATTAATATTTACCAGTTATCGTGTCAAGATTGGGTGAATATGGGTCACCGTGTACCTGCGCGATTTGCCAATTCCACCAACGTATTTCCCAAAATTCACCAAAAGGTGAATATTCACCACTAAAAAATACGTTGCTTATCTACCATAAGAAAATCACCTAATGACTCCCTAATAGCTTCCAAAAAGGCATCAAACCAGAGATGGAGAGGAAGGTTGGGAAGTGGAACCCATAATGGGATTTTATCAAAAGTTTCTATAGCTGGACAAAATTTTAGGTGCTAGGGTTTCAACATTAAAGAGAACTTTTCCTCCCAACTCCAAAAATGCTCACATAAAACTTTGTTTCTGTCTTGAGATTTTTCAAACACAACAATAAAAAACCCCTTAGCTACAGGATATATTTGCACATACCCATTAATGAAGGGCTCCCAGATGTTTGCAATCCAAGAGTGGAGATCATGTAGGCTTGTTCAGAGTCCTCTGAATTTCCCTATAATACCCAATTTTGACAAAAGTAAGACATTGTGATCAATCTCTACTTTTATCTCTAAATCAACCTCAACTACAATCTTCTCAAATAAGGGTAAGTAGGAACCCCCAAACCCATTGCCCCTTTGTCTCTGAGACCCTAGACCATGCATGGCCAATACATGATTCTGGGTCTGAGGTGCTTTCAAGCCCCCATCCACTTCCATCCATTAATCATTAAGGGAAGCCACCTGTTATGGGTCTCCACCTCCACCTTTATCTATTATGGCAGTCTTCAAACCCTATGAAGTATGTACCTTATGCAGAGGGCATGTGTTAACAAAGGGCTCACATGTTAAAAAACCTTTGAAGTCCTTCCTTTGTGATCAGATTTCTAGACTACCCCTTGTTTTCTCACATATTCACACAATTGTATACCAGCACGCTTAGGGCTCCCAAAACTAGGAACAGTAGCAACTTTTACCTTCAAATGAGAAGCGAGGGTCGAAACCCTAGCCCCAATAGTAGGGGATTTCAAAATGCCATGTGTAACATCAGTTGTAGAATGTGATAGCAGAGACACTTTCAGAATCCCACCCGTTTGAGATTTTTCTAGCCCAGATTCAGGGTCATTTAGTGCATAAGTTGACTGAGAAGCCGCACTAAGGAAAGAAGACTTAGTGAGAGTTGAACCATTCACCAATTTGGGGATACATGCAGTAATGCCATTAATAGTTCCTCTTATCGTAGAAAGATCACGAACCATTTGAGTGGGAGCAGATCGAGCAACGTGAGTCATCTTTTTTGCCAATAGAAGGCCTACTATGTTAATGAAGATGCAAGTATATCAGATGATGAGATTGATTATTACTTTATGAGTTTGGTCAATTTTTCCTTCGTGTTTGTTTGTCAAGTGTCTTTATGTGAAATTTGTGTTATTAATGCATTAAAGATTTAATTAAGATTAATTATGAGATTAAAATAATTGTATCTTATGAATATGGAAATATTAAATATATATAGATATTTAATTAATGAAAATTAATTAAATATCATTGATTATGTTGGTGTAATTAAGTATTTACTAATTACACTTTACTTAAGTTTACTTAGGATAATGCATTTGCATATTAGTTGTCATTGTGACACCTAGGAGTTTGCATTTCATTTTAGCACATGGTTAAGAGAATTTCCACTTTAGGTGTGATAGTTGTCATCACATACCTCTTTGTGTGTGAGATCCACCTTTAGTACTCTTATCACATTATCATCCTCTCATTGTTGCACATGTTGCACATACTTTGATATACAATGGAGGATGATCCACCTTTGGTGGACATGTGATTCCACCTTGTGTGGGTGATATCTTATCATCTCCTTGTCATGTATTCTTATTGCATTGCCTATATATTTAGGCACTCCTACTTTGTAATCAATAATTCAATTAGATATAATCAATTATTTGATTATTTTTTCCTATCTCTCTTGTGCTATCTCTTGAGCTTCTAGATCTTAGCTTTTATTCTTTGCTTTAGGCAAATTCTTACATGGTATCAGAGCCATAGGAGTTTCATTGTATAGCCTATTTTGAGAGATTTTTATTGCAGGTCAAAATTGGAGCTTGCTGGTGCAAATTAGAGGTTGGCATCACATTGAGGAGGTCCAGAAACCCCTAAATCAAATTTTTCATCGAAATCGGACATCTGAAGCCAAATCTAGAGCCATTTGAATTTTCAAAGTTCGGCGGCGGCGATTCAGAAAAAATAATTTCAGAGGCGATTTTCAATCAGCGATATCTCAGTCATTCGAACTCCTTTTCTCGAGATTTTTTTTGTTTTGGGGTAGAATTTCACGATCTACACAATGGTCTAGGTGATTTCTGATCTCTGTTTCTGATATTTTCTGAAAATCACAAATCTTGATTTTTACAACTTTAGAGGCTTCATTTGGGCTCATATGGACACATTTTCAGGTGCTATTTTTTTAAAAAGTTCATGATTTTTTGTCTACTTTGCAGATCTGGTATCAGTTTGGAAAAATTTTGAGTAGACATAGTACTTTCAAAATTTGGTCTATTTTGGCCTATTTTTGGCACTTGTAATTTGTTAGATCCTTGACAGATCTTGTGTTTTATTTTTTTGAGTCTACTATAGCTTCATATTTTCTGTTGTAATTATCAAAATCAGAAGTCCACTTTGGTTCATTTTGGCAAGTGGCAATTGTACATGCACTATATATAAAGTGCCAAAATCATCTATTTTGGGGGGGTTCTTTGGCTCATTGCATTTTGGGGGGTGCATTATTTTTTATCTCATTGTTTCATGTGAGAAGTATATCATGGATGGTTTAATTAAGTTGATAAGAGGGAACTATAAGAAATGGAGTGAATTGGTTCTTGCTCATCTTAGTGAGCTTAACCTATTGTCCTATTTGTATGAGTATAGACCTAAAAGTCCTTCTTACAATTGTGACTCTTACTCAGAAGTTGTTAAAGTTATCTATTTGAATATGGATATGGATGTTATGGATTCCCTTGATGACTATGAGAATGAGACAAAAAATATTCCTGATCTTTGGACTATTCTTTGGGAAATGTATGGAGATACACATATTCCTCCACTTCCAAAATGTCCAGAACCTCTAGTTGCAGCTCCTTCTCCTCCTACTGAGATCACATCTCTTGATGATGTGTGTCTTCCTGTAGCCACTCGCTCTTGTGATTCAGTGCAGCAAGATATTCATTGTCTTCCAGAATTGGTTCCATGGGATGACTACTTAACAGACATTGTAGGTTTGTTTGTGGAGTCCTACATTTTAGATTTGGGAGACTTCATTGATGATATTCATCTTCTCTTTGTTGAAGATGATCATTCTTTAGTTGTTTTGAGGGAGTATGTTGACCCTCATCTTCATTCTCCACTTGATCCTTCTTTCGAGATTGACATGATTATGGATCATTTGATACAACATTTGGAGGAGGTCTCTTTAACTTCAGAGAAGACATTTGAGTCTTTAGAGATTGGTTTTCATGAGTCTCAAATTTCACTTGAGATGTCACATTGCATGGTTAAGGTTGATCATACTCATGTGTTGGAGATTCTTATTCAGTTTCCTAAGACATCATACATTTGAGGATTCTTCCTTAAGATTGGGGAGGATTTATTGATACACCTATGGACTTGTTTCTTCCTAAGGGGAGGAACATCATTCAGTTTTCTTGGTGCAATTTCTACATTGATCTAGGCGCATCTATCATGGGTGTACATTCTACATTGAGGGGGGGCTTTCTTGCTTCTCTTCCTACTTCATTTGAGGAGGCATCTTTGTCTTTGGAGTTTGATCCAAATTCTTACATGGATCAGTTACCATTGGTTCCTTATTTGTCACCTTCTATTGGGCTTATTCCTGATTGGTTCATGACATCTTCATCAACCAAGGACATGGCAACACTTGGGCATACTTCAAAGACATCATACTTCATTTGGATTCCCCTTCCTACTTCCTATCCACAATGGGAAGCCTTCTTACATCTATACTTGGTGTATCTTCTTCCTAAGGGGAGAAATGTTGTTTGTAGGCATTGGACTATGTTTTGTCTTC